>CAUYRT010090458.1:0-35505 GCA_963574885.1 Lepilemur ruficaudatus | reverse complement strand
GGCATGGTGGCGCATGCCTGTAGTCCCAGCTACTCGGGAGGCTGAGGCAGTAGGATCATTTGAGCCCAGGAGTTTGAGGTTGCTGTGAGCTAGGCTGAGGCCATGGCACTCACTCTAGCCCGGGCAACAGAGTGAGACTCTGTCTCCAAAAAAAAAAAAACAAAAAACAAAAAACAAAAATCTCATGCTGAATTCTGCTGTCATGTTTTCTCTCATGACAGTGAAACTATTTTGGTCTCCTGGCTTCCACATTCAGCCAAATGCTCTTTCTCAGGAACACAAGGAAATTGTAGCTTCTCTCTGTTTCTGCAGGAGACTTGGTGACAGTTCCTCAGGCCTCTGTGACACTGACCCACAAAACCATTTTTACTTCTCCCAGGCTATTATGCTTGTAGAATAGAATTTCCAGAAGTTCCAGAAACAAGTTTGATTGTCTAGGAGTAGAACAGGATTGGTCTATTTTATTCCTAAATATCCAAATTAGTAGAAGTTCCACTGACAATTTCCTCTGGAAGCTAAATAGTGGGATGAGGTGGGCAGGGAGGCCCCTTCTCAAAGAATTCTATCAGTTACTGCCACTTGCGGTGGTGGAGGGGAGCTGGCACAGACAGACTTGTGAAAGCCAATTGTTAGCATCTCTTCCCAGCTCCACACTGAGTGCTGGCACATTGGTAGCTTGAAATCAGCCATGGCAAGAGTATTTACACCACAGAAATTGAAAACACTACAAATTGCAGATTTTTCCCCAATAAAGCTGATTATTAAACATTTGTCAGCATTGCTCAAGCTTATTTTCGAATTCTTTTTGCATCCCCCAACCTAAAAGAATTTTTTTTAAAAATACTTTTCTGTGGATAAAGGTGAACATATCTGGATCCATATGTATTCTTCTCAAATCCTCTAGTCATATAGATCCCGCAATCCTCCTTGCACTACTGGAGATCTTATGTCTAGTGGCCCAAATGAAGGAGAGTGAACAGGTTAAAAGAAAGTATAGTAGGAAAAAATTGGTTTATATTTCATAAAATATATGCACAGAAATAAGTTAATGCACTTGTATGTGAAACATGTCCCAATCCTTCTCAGGGGGTTCAGTGTTGTTAAAAAGGAGTGGCACTTTCCTGGGTCCAGAAACTCATTAAAGTGGTCTTCTGCATGGCCTCCGGGGGCTGACACCAACGCTTGCTGCTTTGAGATGCTCCCTGCCCTTAATTAAAATCCCAGTGATAAAAAGTCAGTAAGAACTCTACTCCGAGGAGTACAAAACAGGTTTATGTTCCTTATCCATCTCACTAAGTACAACTAAAAACTGTGGCTGTAATGTATTAAATAAACATAGGATTCTGAAACGTGGAGACAAGAAGACAGACCAGCCAGGGACCTCCAGACATGAGGAATGACACAGTGGCAAGTTCCCTGGGTTTTCTCAGACATGAAACTAAAGAAGTCCCAACCTAGAAACCCAGGACATGGGCAAAGGAAGCTCCAATAGAATCTTATTCTATCCAGTCAAAGAACCAGGAAAGGGGCATCTTCTAGACAGAAAACTTATAGACAATCATTATTTTACTCCAGCCAAACACAGCAAAAAAGCAAATAACAAAGAAACAAACAAAAACTAAGGCCTCAGCACCACCCAAGAGAGTAAAGATCAAGTGGGGAACCCAGATGTCCATCCTTATGAGGCTGAAACAAGTGGCCCAACACCTGCCCCAGAGTGGTGTCCAAGAAGGCCAAGAGGGGAGCTGGAACTTTGATGGTTTCTAGCTGGTGATGAACTCCCCTCTTCCTTCCTGGAATCAGTGGAGATGGCGGAGACAACAGGGGGATCCCGAGCATCCATGTCCTGCCCCAAACAGGCCGCCCCCACCATGGTGTCAGTGGAGACCACTCGGACAGTCAGGACTTTCACTCCTGCCCAGCAGTAACAAAGGGCACCCTTCCCCTCAGGTGTAAAGAAAGGCCAGTGGGGAACCTGGACTTTTCTCTCCATGCGGCAGTAACCAGGTAGCACCCTCCTTCCCCTGCTGGAGTAGTGTCAAGAAGCTAAAAGAGATAATTAAAATAAGATCCTAAATCTCACAAGATAATACAAAAATATCAAGGTTTCAAAAGAAAATCACTCATCATACCAAGAAATGTGAGGGGCTCAAAATGAGTGAAAAACATGATCAACACATGCCAACACCAGGTTGACAGAGATGTTAGAGTAATCTGACAAAATTTTAAAAATGATTCAATGAGCAATCGTGAACACACTTGAAATAAATAAAAAGATAAACATCTACAATTACAGTTGGAGACTTCAACATTCCTGTCTAAACAATTGATAGAACACCTAGACAGAAAATCACCAAGGCTACAGAAGAACTCAAAAATGCTATCAAGCAACAGGGGCTGATTGACATTTACAAAACAGTCCTTCCAACAGTATCAGAATGCATTCTGTTTTTAAGGGCTTGTAGATCATGCTAGGGTAGACCATATCCTGGGCTGTAAAACAAACCTCAACAAACTTAAAAGAATTGAAATCATAGAGAGTGTGTTCAGTGACCCAATGGAATCAAACTAGCAACTGGTAATAGAAAGATAACAGGAAATTCTCTAAACATTTGGAAACTAAACAATATTGTTCTAAATAATCTGTTGGTCAAAAAAAAATTGGTCTCAAGAGAAATTTTAAAAAATGCATTGAGGCTGGGCATGGTGGCTCATGCCTGTAATCCTAGCACTCTGGGAGGCCAAGGTGGGCAGGTGGTTTGAGCTCAGGAGTTCAAGACCAACCTAAGCAAGAGGGAGACCCCATGAACAACTAAAAAACATATATATATATATAAAAATTAGCAGGGCATGGTGGTGCATGCCGGTAGTATCAGCTACTCGGGCAGCTAAGGCAGGAGGATTGCTTGAGCCCAGGAGTTTGAGGTTGCTGTGAGCTAGGCTGACGTCACAGCACTCTAGCCTGGGCAACAGAGTGAGACTCTGTCTCAAAATATATATATATATATATATACACACATATATATATATACATATATATATATATAAATGAATGAAACTAAAACCACAATATATCAATTTGATTCAGTGCAATAAATCAATGGTGAGAGGAAAATTTATCACACTAAATTTATACATTTAAAAGAAAAGAAAACCCCTAATCTGAGCTACCAAATCAAGAGCCTAGGAAAATGAGAGTAAAATAAACCCAAGCAAGTAGAAGGAAAGAAATAATAAATATAAAATCAGGAATCAACAATACTGAAAATCAAAACATAGTAGAGAAGATAAGTAAAAAAAACTAGTTATTTGAAAAGATCAATAAAATAAACAATCTTCTAGCAAAACTAACAAAAGAGAGAGAAAACACAAATTACCAATACCACAATTGAAACAGGGCATATTACCACAGACACACCAATAGCACAAAGATCAGAAGGAAATTCTACAATAACTCTATACACATAAATCCAAAAACTTAAATGAAATGAACCAGTTCTCAAAAAAAAAATCTATCATAACTCACCCAACATGAAATACGTAATTTGAATAGATATATAAATAACTATAGAGGAAATTGAATTTATAACTTAAAAACTCCCCAAAGTGATAACTCTAGGCCCAGATGGTTTCATTGAAGAATTAAATGTTTAATGGAAAATTAACACCAATTCTATATAATGTTTTCCAGAAAATAGAAGAGAAGGGAAGACTTTTCAACTTATTTTATGAAGCCAGTGTTAACCTGATACCAAAACCACACAAAGACAGTACAAAAAGAGAAAACCACAGACCAATGTGCCTCATGCATGTTGACACAAAAAAAACATTAGCCAATAGAATTCATCAATATACAAAAATACTTATACACCATGACCAATCAGGGTTATTCCAAGGATACAATACTAGTTCAATATTTGAAAATTAATCAATATAATCTACCATATTAACAGGCTAAAAAAGAAGTATAACATGGTCATATTAATCAATGTAAAAAATGCATTTGACAAAATTCAATTCCCCAACATGATAAAAATAAATAAATAAAAACCTCCTAGAAAAATAGGAATGGGGAAACTTCCTTAATTTGATAAAGACCATCTATAAGAAAACCTACAGCTAACATTACACTTAATGACAAAATTTCAATGCTTTCCTCCCAAGATCTGGTACAAAGCATGGACGTCCTCTCTCACCACTTTTGTGAACACAGTTCTGCTGTTAAGTTCTAGCCAGTTAAATAAGGCCAGAAAAGGAAGCAGAGTTTATACAGATTAAAAGGAATAAAAGAAAATTGTTCCTATTTGCATGGCTTGATTATCTATGTAGAAAATCCAAAACAATCTAAGGAATGCCTAGAACTAAGAAATAAGTTTAGCATATTCAAAGGATACATGATAAAACACAAAAATCAATTGTGTTTTTATATACTAGCAATGAAGGTGTAGATACAAAAATAAAAAATATGATACAGTTTAAAGTTGCTAAAAAAAATAAATGCAATACTTAGGTGTAAATCTAGCAAAATATATACAGGATTTGCATGCTGAAGCCATACAGAACTGGTGAGAGAAATTTTTAAAAGACGTAAATAAATGGAGAGGCATATAGTGTCCATAGATAGAAAGACTCCACATTGTAAATATGTCAATACTCCCTCGATTGATATACAAGTTTAATGCAATTCTTATCAAAATTCCAGCAATATTTTTTATAGATACGGTTTTTCTAGAATTTATGTGGAAAGGTAAAGATACTAGAATAGCAAAAACAACTTCATAAAAGAAGAAGAAAGGTATCAGTCTACCTGATTTCAAGATTTATAATGTATCTACAGTAATCAAAATTGTATAGTACTGGCAGTGGTATAGACACATAAATTGACGGAACAGAACAGGGAACCCAGAAATAGACCCACGCAAATATGCTCAACTGAGTTTTAACAAAGGTGCAAAAGCACTTCTTTTCAGGAAAGACAGACTTTTCAACAAATGGTGCTGGAGCAATTAGACATCCATAGGCAAAAAAAATAAAACTCGACTTACTTTTCACATCTCATTAAAAAAATGCAAAATGTAAAACTATAAAACTTTTTGAGGAAGAAACATACAAGAAAACTCTTTGGGATCTAGGGCAAAATGTGGATTTGACGATAAAAGCATGATCCATAAAAGGAAATACTGACAAGTTGAAAACTTTCGTTTGGTGGAAGACCTTTTTAATAGGATGGAAAGACAAACCACACAGTGAGAGAAAATATTTGCAAACCATGCATCTGATAAAGGACTAGTATCTGGAATATATAAGGAACTTTCAAAACTCAACACTAAAAATGAGCAATCCAGTCATACAATGTACAAAAATTAGCTAGAGACGTTTCGTTAAAACAATCACATGAAAAGATGATCAACATCATTAGCCATTGGGGAAATGCCAATAAAAATCACAGAAGATGTTACTACATACTAGCAGAATCAGTAAAATAAAAAAATAGGGACAACAGCAAAAGCTGGTAAGGATGCATAGAAACTGGATCATTCATACATTACGAGTAGAAATGTAAAATGATATAGTAACTCTGGAAAACGTTTGATAATTTCTTAAAAATATCAACATGCAACTACTATACAACTTAGCAATTATTCTCCTAGGCACTTATCCCAGAAAAATGTTAACTTATGTTCACACAAATACCTATATGTGAAGTTTATAGACGCTTACTCATAAACTATGAGTTACTCTGGCTAGTATTTTATTCAATGGGCGAATGCTTAAAGAGTCAGTAGTACATTCACACTATGGAATACTATTCAGCAATAAAAGGAACAGAGTGTTGATACATGCAACAACCTGTATGAATACCCAGAGAATTATGGTGACAGAAAACAGTCCATACTCAAAGGTTACATATTATATGATCTCATTATAGAACATGCTTGAAATAACAAAATTATAGAAATAAAGAACAGATTAGTGATTACTAAGGATGAGGAAGGGATGGGGATGGAAAGGAATGGATGTGGCTATAAAATGCCAACCTGAAGGATCTCGTGGCAATGGAAATGTTCTGCACCTTGACGGCATTAATGCCGATTCCTTGGTTGGGATAGTATACTACAGCTTTGCAAGATCTTATCACTAGGAAAACCTGGATAAAGGATACATGAGCTCTCTCTGCATTCTTTTATGTCATTGCATGTGAATTTAAAATTATCTTAATGTTAAAGAGTTTAGTTAAAAAGAAAATCAGATCTAACCAAATTATGAGAAGACATTATGAGAACTGAGGTGTGCTTGGTCCTCTCAGTCCTGCCAATCCCAAACTGAGCTTACCCCTGTGTTGTGCAGCAAACACTCATCTAGAGCAGCCCTGGATACCCTGGCAGTGCTCATGGCATGAGGTACACACACGTCTGCCCACAATGCCTCTCATCCCTTGCTTCCCAAACTTGCCTGCTTCTGGCATTATCATCTGTCTTCTTGTTTATAACTCCAACTCATTTCTTTATATTAATATCTGCCACTTAAACCCCTTCTCTGCCTGCATCCTTTCACTGATCTCCTGGACAACACAATGCTCTTTCTCTTACTACCTAAATGTGGCCATTGTGTCCCTCTTGGCATGGGGAAGGGAAAGGGTCTCCAGTGCTCCAGCTAATAAATGGAACTGGATGTCTCAAGGGAAATTGCAAATCTTTAAAACAGGGGGCATGGAACCAAACTTGGCGTGAATTTTTGTGTAGATCACCAAGACACAGTAACTGAAAATCAGAAAGTGAGGCATCTCATCTCTGCTCGCTGTCCATGAATCTACTCATGTCTTTGGTCAGAAGAAGAATTTTTGAACAAAACAATGGACTATGCTCTGCACCAGATTCAGGCTCTTAAACATTTCCTTTTCCTCAAATCATTCATGATCCTTATCTATTCAAAACGAAAGCCAAAGTCAAACAAACAAATGATAAACAGAGAGAGAACTTTGGACCCTTTCTAATTTTACCTATTAAATGCTATACTATTAAAAAGTGAAAGTTTCTCCTTAAAATAGAGAAAAAAAAAGCAAAAGCTGTATTTTCTCTTTTATCAACCTTGAAGGTTGAATTCAGATATTCCCTAAATTGACACCATTATCTCCTGCCTGATGCACGTTGCATACATGTTGGTGCTGAGATGAGGGTAAATATCCCGATTCCATTGGCCTCATTTAAAACAATAAGAACACACAGAGCAACAATACTCGCGGTCTGATATCAGCCAATACCAACAGTTGTTCTCGCTGGGGAGATCTGAACGGATGCCACTGGTATGAAGTTTTTTTCCTGGCCCATGCTCTCTCAGAGAGAAGAGCCAAGGAAGCTGCACCTGTTCCTGTCACTATTTATCTCTAGAGGAGATTAATAGTTCAGCCACAGCCTTGCCCTGTCCCGGGTACAAGTACAGGCTTATAAATAATTAAAAATAAAAATAAAAACGGTGTGTGTGAAAGAAATAGCTTGATTTGTCCAGCAGTGTAAACAGACAGATGATGAAGACTGATGGAGCAAACAGGTTCTTTATTTTTATACTGTGTCTTATAGTAATAAAATCTATGAAGGACAAGACCAGGCATTAACTGTCTGCACATCTCAGCTGTGCTGAAACACGCTTCTGTGGAAGGAGAATCCGATCATAAAGCCCTGCTTGCACAATAACTCATCGGAGAGGCAGAGGTCGGTCCTCTGCTCAGCCCAGCCAGTGTGCTTCCCGCTCTGCGCACCGCCTCAGGCCCTCTCTGGGCAGGAATTCACTTCCCCAGCCTGTTCCGGACACAGCCGCTGTTCTGAACCTGCTCTCTGGGCATGTTAGATTCCTAGACGTTACAGCAACCTATCAATGAATTAGTCTTTCAGTAAGAAGCAATTGGAAAACCAATTCATGTGGGTACAACCAAAGCAAGGGAGAAATGACAATACCCCCTTAAACAGCATTTTTCAGGACAATAGAGGACAAAGGGAAGAAAAAGAAGGAATACCTTGATAGTCAAGGTCCTGACTCTTCGGATTTCTGCTGAAACCAGAGGCACTTTTTAAGATAAATCAAACAACCTTCCTGCCTTTCTTCTATCCTCTCCCTCTAGGGTTCCTCTTCTTATCATTAATTGCATAGAATTCCATTTCTAATTTTTAAGATGATATTTGTGAAAATCTCAAACCACCTTTAGGAATGTTTACTTTAAAATTTCCTCCCCAGCTACCCTTTTTAAGCTAAAGTATCTTTGTCTCAAAAGGTAATAAAATAGTAAACATTTTCCCAAATCCAAAAAGGGAATGAGATTACAAAACATTTCAAAGATGCAGACAGCCTCTGACCATGTTCCACAAGAGGAAAATATGTGAGTAGAGTAGCAAGCAGAAATATTTTAAGATGACTGGCTGTTCAAAAACGTCAGCTAAGCCATAATGTCTTTGGTCATTAAAGGTAACATAGAGTGCTCTTTCAGGAAAAATAATTCAAAATATTCCTACTCTCCCTGGTTCTTCTACGTCTGTGTTTGGAGCCGGCCAAACTTTTCAGGCCAGTTCTAACTGCTCTCTGTCACTGTTCCCCTTTCGCCCCGCATCCCATGTTCCCATTTTATTCCCAGCTCTCTCTTCACACCCAAGAGGTGACTCATTTTGGTGGTAAACGAACAAGAATACACCCAAGGTTTGAAAATTTTCAAATGAGAGTGTTAAGTGAATGCAGAAGATTATACTTAAAATACCTGTCACAACTCAGGTGGCATCTGTTTCAAGAGCACAAATAATCCAATATTTTGTCTTCTCGTCATTCATGGCTCTTTGAGAGAAAACAGGAAGCAGAACGAGCTACAGGCGAAACCAAATAAACAAATTGTGAGACAAGGAGGACCAACCAGGCTATTTTAAAACCTGAAAATGAAATCACCTTTCTTGCTTGTGTGAAGTGCACGTGTTTTGACAAACTTTTAAAAGCCTGCATTTTCTGAATTATCATGGTTATCTAAATGCCAGTTGATTTAAAGTGAGAAAGATAGTAGTTATAAGGCACATGGCACAGTGTCTATGCCATACATAAGCTATATGTAAAAACTTACACATTTACACACATATATAAACTTTATAAGTGGTCAGACAGGACTTCTTAATTTATATAATTAACACAACCATATACTTTATGTTAGAGACCAATTGATGCCTTTGGAGAATTTAAAATAGATTTTAAAAGCCATAAACACTACATTTCGTCTCTTTTCTATTTTATTTTGTATCTGTGCAAGCAAAACAAAATAGGAATGTATAACTTCAAGGTTGCCATGTAAGTTGCTGAGATGCATGCGTCTATATAATTCTACCACTCCCATACTCATATCAATATTTAGAAATTTGCTCCAGGAAGAGATTGATTTACCATATGTAGTGATAACAACCATTACAAATTCTATCTCCCAATATTTCACAAACCATGATATAAATTGACTTTACTTCACACTCCTGGATGCCATTAGGCTCCTCCCCTAGCAGGGAAATTGTTTCCATGGCAACTGAAAGGGGAAAAGCACCGGGAGGGAAAAAGAAGGCACAAAAAGCTAACGGAATGAGATATCTATGGAATAAACAAAATATGGGAAAGTGTTGGATGTCATAACACATTTATTGCTTCTGGACCCACATACGTCTACAGATGCGAAGGCCACGCTGTCTGATAGATCAGACGGGGAGGGAAGACTGTGTCTGAGGTAGGACTTGTTAAAATGGCCAACAATCAGCAGAGCCGCCTGCTATTTCCCAGCGTCGATGATGCCTTGTAAATCGAGCCTGCTGAATCTTTCTATCACCACCCACTCTGCAGAACCTGTGTGGACATGGCCAGAATAGTTCAGAGCATGGCAGATTAGACTGGAAGCAGAGCTGCTCGCGGTCGCACTGAATGAGGTAGCTGCAGTCCTTGTTTCAGCCACACTCAGAATTCTCCAGTGGGTGTCGAGCATTAAAATCCATTCAGATCTGTTGGGGCACTGAGAAAGCTCTCTTGAACGAAACATTAGGTAGCACCTGCTTTTATCTTTTTCCTCATGTTGCCAAAGTAAAATATGCAGCTAATGTAATTTAATTTTTATTAGATTCTGCATATATGTGGCTTTTAGAATGAACTCAGGGGAACACACATTACTTATAAACATATACTTTTTAATTAATTTTTCTTTGTAATTCAAAGTAGATGTCTAATGCATGCATGGAACGATATGGGCTCCCTCTGGGGGGCAATTTTAATACCTGCAATTCCCTAGCTTGTTAATCAAAGACTTTTTAGCCTTGTAGATAATTTATATCTGCTTAATGTTCAGAAGGTTGAAATTGCAGCTATATGAAAAAAAAATCCTTACCTCTGACAAAATCAAAAAAGATAAAAACCTCATGGAAATTCTACAGAAATGAGAAATGGTAGAAATATCCTTTCTTTCTGAGCTGCTTTCTGTGAAAATTTTTTGTAGCTTTATGAAGAAACAAAAGTAGTTTGGTTTTTTTTTTCCTGAAGTCACAATGAAATTGCTTGTCTTACAATGTAGCAATGGCCAGGATTCTCCATCTCAGAACATGCCTATTTCCAACTGTTTTTGTATTTTGGAAGAATTCTTTTTTTTTTTTTTTTTTTTTTTTTTTGCTTCTTATGACAATATTATTTGCCAAAAAAACTCATGGAGAAATTCAGATGTTGTGGGGCGTGAGCTTAGGTTTAAGTTTGCTTTTGCTGGCTCTGTGTCTCCCCTTCTTTCTCTCCTGTTCTGTTTACGTGTTACCCATTTCTACACTCGGTTTTCTGCAGCAGGTAGTCAGACCTGGTGAGAAGAATGGGTCCAACGGCACCACGGGCAGTGGCTTTAGACACAGAGCTACAGAGAGGAGGTGCCGCAAGTCAGAGAAGGAAAGGGATGGGGTCGCCATCAGTGTTCCATCCCCATCGTGTGACACTGGCTTTTTCAGGCGTGTGCATGCTTATGTGAGCATTTTCACACATAGAAGCACCTCCACACTTGGACGCACATGTGTGCACACACACACTCTTCCTTACAAGTGCACGGCTACATTTTAACTGAAAACGACAGCTCTACACCGGGCGTGAGGAATAGAACCATGGGCACTTCAAGATGGAAGGGAAGTTTGAGAATTTCCAGTCCAACCTCTCATACCGCAGTGGAATCCCCGTACAGCAGTGCTGTATGGGGTGGTTCGACCTGGGCTTAGCACTCCGGGGAGGGGAAGCGCACTAACGTATAAGCCGACCAAGAGTATCACGGGACAGCTGAAGTTATCGGGTCTCCTTTATATCAACCTTGCATTTGCCTTTAAAAAAGATTCTACTGGTATTGTGCGCTGAAGCCAAATATACCAGGATGATTTTCTTTTCCTTATAGCCCCAAAAGTCTTCAAACATGTTTGAACACAATTGTCTCCCTTTCTTTAGAGCTGAACGTTCCCTTTTGCTTCGTTTGTTCCTCTCATGATAGGACTTCAAGAACCCTACCGCCTTGGCTGATATGATCACTCTGCATGCAGAACTCTAGGTGAGATTGTTATTTATGTAGCCGGGAGCACAGCAGACTCTGTTTTCATTTATTAGCACGTTATGTTTTTATTGGTGCAGCCTAAGATCAGGTGGCCTTATTTTCACAGCCAGGTCACGCTGTCAGCTCACATTGAACGTGTAGTTGCCTTAACCCTCCCAGACCTTTTTACTGCTTGAAGTCTGGCCTGTGTGTTCTGCACTGAGGCAGCTGACCTTCCAAAGCTAACCGCAGACTGTTATGTTTATCACAGCTACAATTTATCTCACAGGTTTTAAGCCTTCCTTTTAGCCTGTTCATTTAATTTTCAATCCTACTTCTATTATTTTTGTATTTGCTGTTAATCTTGTATTTTGAGTCAGTCACAAAGTCAGATGGGATGTGACTTATGACTCATTCTAACTCTTCGGTAAAATTTTACAGAAGCCCAGATGAAGAAAGACTCTCTGGGCTGCGACTAGAGACCTCTTGGAGTAGCAGGAATGCACACTGTCAGGACTGAGCTGTGCCATCAGACCGGATTTCTACACCTCAGCCTTAAAGGGAAACTATGAGAGTTGTATGAATGCCTCCTGAAATTAAGGAATACTCTGTTTCTCATTCACAGTTTTATGAATGTACAAAAATAAAGGAAATGTGATTAGTTTGGTGTGACTGGTAAAGCTTATGTTGCTTCCAATATTCCTTCCTTTCGTTTACTCCTCAGATTTAATGACCATTTCTTCTTCCTGATATTTTTCTATGTTACAATTATCTTTCTCCATAGAAATTAACATGAAAATTTTGTGTGGGCATTTTTCTGCCTCAAATGAAACTTCTGCTAATGTAAGAAAATCTCTTGCTGGATGCATTCTTCCTGAAACACGGCCAGTTCCTTGCCAAGATCCCAGGTTTCAGGGTCACAACAGAGAGTCCCCAAAGCCAAATTCTATTATTTAATATCATCTCTCTGGCCAGCTTGAAAGTCTCTGCATTCAATAGGAATGAACTGAGGATGTCACCTACAACCTCAAGTCCTTTAAAACACTATCTTTTAAATAACTGTATTACTTCTTCATGTACTTCTACAGAATTGAGAAAGGGCCCACACATCTGATGACTCTGGGTAAGCCCTCCGACCTTGAAGATGTGGTTTCTGTGAAGAAATCTCATATTTCCAAGTGGCCAGGTCAGGACGTCGGGCTGTTGGCTGTCTCTTCACTCTGCAGTGGGCCTGCTTCTCCCGCTGGGCAGCAGCTCAAATGGGCTGAAGAGACACGACTAGGGAAAAAAAGCAGCTTGAGTAAGACAGCTGGAGTGGTTCTGGGTCCTGACTAAGCTGAGCACGTACCAATCCCTCCATAGCCGTGCACCAAGGCCACAGGTGCCCCAGAGCCTCAGACAGTCCCTTAGGTCCATGAGGCACCCTGAAGCTACTAGTCCAAACCCGATTTCCTGCATTGGTCTTTTAGTTTCCAATCTAATGCTGTGTGCTTTGTCTTGGCCCATCCAATTCGCCCTTTCACATCAAGGCTTTCCTTGAGCTATGAGGTTTTAATGTTAACTTTACCCTTGAAGTTATTTCTTAGATCTGTTATGTAATATTTTGAGGGGCCCTTTTGATGCTGTGGACAGTTTGTGGCTCTGGGTCTGAGGAACAAATTAAGAATTGGGGCGACAGAGCAATTATTATTTTGTAATTCTTTATATGAACAGCCTCTTTTCAGGACCGGAAAATATCCATCGTACCAAAAATATTGTATTAAAGTGGTTATTTTAAAAGCTTTCTCCTGGCTCTCTGTTCAGCTTGTGGCTTGAACTCCACTGAAGTAGGCACACCCTCTAGCACCTCACACTCTTCATCCCCAGCCTGGGCCTTGGAAACTCAGCCCTGAGTCCTGACTCCTGCTTACTGAGCAGAGCAGTTCAGATAATTGTGTGAAGCCATTGAGCTAGCTTTACTCAATCTGATTACTCCTAGTTTCTTTGTTCTTATTATATGCAGGGAAGAAAACCAAGCCTTCTCTGTGCTGCTCACCATCCCTTTGCCAGCCCACATGAGAACAGAATCTGGGACACTCAACACGCAGTGAGAAGATTTGAGGCAGCGTTAAGAGCTCACAAATGGAGTCTGGTGACACAAACACAGCAGTGGCTGCAGTTTGGGACATGAGACTATTCCACGGGTTTATACAGCTACTTCTGTATAAGAAGGCAGTAGCATTCGGGTGGCTAAGAAAGGTGTAGGCCTCTGCCAGACACCAGTGATGGGCCCCTGCAAGGGAGGGGACTGCCTCTGTTAACGATCAGTGACACTGGAAGGCAACAGGAAATGGGGCAGGAAAAAGATATCTGATTCAGTTCTCGAGGGAAGTTAGAATTTTCCTGCGTTCTGGCCTTTCAGAGTCCTGCTGTTGGGGTTCCCCCAATCTGCTCAGGACAGTGAAGTGTCTGTACATCCCAGGCAGATATTTCTGTGCTTTCCTCCACTGCCCCTCGAAGACTCACAAATGTGGATGTCCGGCCTGGATTCCCTTCTGAGAGGCAAGATGATCAAACTCCCATAGATATCTCAAAAGTATCTGAGATTTAGCAGGCCCATGCTAGACTACTCAATTTGCCTTCTTTCCCAAGCCTGCTCCCTCGTACAGTAAATAGGGATTCCCCATATCAGTAAAGAGCACCATCATCCACCCACAGGCAAAGTCAAAAACAGGAGTCCTCCTGAATTCCTTCACCATCCACACCCGAATGGGCACAGGTTCTGTTGGCACTTCCTCATGAGTACTTCCCATCGCTCTGTGGTATGTTCTTCATTACAATTGCCACCTGAAGTTGTCTTAGTTATTGATCTACTTACTCATTTATAATGTCTCTCCCATGAAAATGTGAGTTCTGCGGGAACAGAAACCTTGTATGTCTCTTTCGCTGCCACATCTCTTGCCTGAAACATGGTGCTCAATGAACACCTGATGAATGCAGGTAACACTGTGAAAATCTACCTCTTCTTTAATTTCTAAATTCTCCTTACTTCAATAAGTTTAACTATACATTCTGAATATTAACAAAATACGTACACTCAGCTCACAATGACAGTATAGAGCGTAATTGACTCAAATAAAAATTATTTAGCTACTGAAAATTGTGAACTAACAATCATTGATCTGTAAAATAAAAATGTTTCTAGTCAACATTTTCACTTGAAACCATTAGAAATCCTAATATTGTTGATTTTTTATAAGCCATTGTGTAAGATTTCAACTTGATTCAACATAAAGTGAGTGACGGGAAAAATAGACTTTCTCCTTGGCAGTCTCACCTTAATACTTACTTATAGATATTTCTTGAAAGGACATAAAAAGTTATATAAAAAAAATCAATAGGAAACATTGATAAATTATGGTTTATCACTTAGAAAGCATGATTTAGCTGGGGATAATTTCAAAGTCCGTATTTGAACAGGTGAGTATACAAGTTCAAATAAAACCTATGCATATATGTCTATAAACATGGAGATGAAAAGCACAGTTTGAATATATAGCAAATTTGTATATAGGTATATCAGTCAACAAAAACCCATGTGGGTAGAATAAGCAGCAGGTACAAAGCCAGAAGGCCTGGAAGCTGACAAGTTGACCATAAACTGTCAACTAACTTGCCAGGCCTACAAAAATCAAGACAATTAAAGATATAATAGCTAGAGATTATTGAGCAATTACTATATGCCAGGCACTCAGTTGAAAGCATTTTGTGTGTATTAATTCATTTAATTATCAAAAGAGTTGCTACATAAAAACCCTCTATAAGCTCACACTTATAATTCCAACACTTTGGGAGGCCGAGGCTGGAGGATTGCTTGAGGCCAGGAGTTCGATATTGGCCTGAGCAACATAGTAAGACCCAGTCTCTACAAAAAATTTGAAAAATTATCCAGGCTTAATAGCACATGCCTGTAGTCCCAGCTACTCAGGAGGCTAAGGCAGGAGGATCACTTGAGCCCAGGAGTTCGAGGTTGCAGTCAGCTGTGATGGGGCTACTGTACTCCAGCCTGGGTGACAGAGTATGTGGGGAAAAAAGGAGGCAAAGGGAGAAAGGAAGATGTGGTGTGGCAGGCCCATGAGGAGGTCAGCTACTCCACCCCATGGAGCCAGGTCTCTAAGATAGGAGTTGCCACAGAGGATAAGAAAATTGATAGCAGATAGTAAGAATAAAAGAATACACAGAGACTAAGGTATAGTTTATAGTTTTATATAAAAAGATCAGAATAATCACAGTGGGGTACTTAGGCAGGTAGGCAGATCCCCGTAACTGTCTAGCAGTATGGTTAGATTCACATAGGTTTTTATAATCACAGATCTCAATTACTAGTTGTCAGGGTTACACATTTGCATATCAGGGAATGCAGTTGCTAGGGGAGCAGGATTACACAGGTAGTGGGCTAGGGTCAAAAGTCCTCTCAAATGGCTACTAACAGGTCTTAATCTATCTAGGTGAACAAACAGGTACAAAGTCTATTAGGAGCTAGCTTCTAAGTTCTAAGAGACAGTCATCAATTAATAGAAGTATAATAAAAGAGGTATAGTGACTCTATATTTCTTTGATGTAGTCATTGTGGACTTAAAGGTAAACAGACAGTCCGTCAGGAGTGAAGAGGAAGCCTGAATTTCTACAAACAGGTTGTTTATGACAGAGAGGCATGTCTCAGAGCAAAGTATACTCATTGTCTCCAGCTCCCATCTTGCGGACTAGATATTTACTATGCCTTCCCTTTGAAGGCACCGTAAAGTCCACAGAGAGATAACCAGGGAGTCCCTTGGAATGCTTCCCTACTGGAGATTTGAGAGCTCTCCCATGATAACAGCCTCTGATAAGTGAACCATTGAGTTCACACATTCTTTCACGGCAAACCCCAGCAAATTCCTGTTTCTGTCTTTAATATAGCAATATTGGGTGATATAATAAAATAATGATCTTATGAACCACATTTCATTAATTCCTCAATCATATTTCCCCAACAAGAGTAAAATCCTGTCTCTTAAAAAAAACAAACAAAAACAAACCTCTAACTCTAAAACTTTAAACTACTCAAACCAAGAGCCTTATTTATTAGTTATTGTGTTATCGGGCTTGCTTGGTAGTTTCTCCTGAGATCAGTAATGCAGCTGCATTCATCCGGAGGGTTAGCTGAACTAGGACATCTAAGCTGCCTAACTCACATAACTGACATCTGGATTCTCTTTCTACAGTCCTGAGCTTCTTAACAATGTTGTGCTTTTAAAGCAAAAAAAGAATCTGCAAGGCCATTCACATAATATTATTTATACTGTGTTTTATTTGTTAGAACAAGTCACAGTGTCAGCCCAGATACAAAGAGACTACAACCCTGGATGAGAGGATTAGCAAGGTCACATTGCAGAAATGAGTATATAGTGGGATGGCAGAATTTGTGGTCATTAGACAATTGACCAGAAATAGGTATTGTAATATTTATTACCTCTGTTTTACAGATAAGAAAACTAACATATGGAGAGATATGGTAACTTGCCCAAGGTCACAGCAAGTAAGTAGTGGTGCTACGATTTGAACACAGGCTCTTTGGCTGTGGAACCACTATACCTTCTAAACAACATTGGACCAGGTCATGAGAGCTGACTCCTAGTATACAGACGCCATGGCTCATGCCTTTAATCTTAGCACTCTTGGGAGGTCAAGGCAGGAGGATCATTTGAGCTCAGGAGTTTGAGACCAGCCTGAGCAAGAGTAAGACCCTGTCTCTACTAAAAATAGAAAGAAATTATGTCGAAAACTAAAAATATACAGAAAAAATTAGCAGGGCGTGGTGGTGCATGCCTGTCATCCCAGTACTTGGGAAGCTGAGGCAGAAGGATTGCTTGAGCTCAGAAGTTTGAGGTTGCTGTGAGCTAGGCTCACACCATGGCACTCTAGTCCAGGTAACAGGGTGAGACTCTGTCTCAAAAAAAAAAAAAAAAAAAAGCCCACCTTCATGCTCTCTGCCTCTGTGTTTCATATTAAGACAATAAAGGGGTTAGAGTAGAATATCGTAAGGGCTTGTCCAACTTGAAGATGGCATAGTCTAATATTTTCATATAGAGTTTTAATATATATAAAACATGTTATACATTATATATATTTTCTGCATATTCTGTTCTCAGATTAAATCAGTTCCTACATTTATGCAAGTTTAAATAAATAACTTTGTCCATATGTGCTTGTTTCTGCAAAACGAGGTCAGTGACACCTAACCCAGAGTGTGACTGTGAGGATATATAATTGGAAATGAAAGTAATCAGTTGATTTAAGACATTTCGGCTTTTTAAATCTGTTTCTCATGTCTCTAATTACCTAAGAGCTAGATACTCAAAGCCAAGACATCAAATTCTTTATTAAGAATTACAATCGAATTGGATTTTTGATGCCATATAAATAAACAATAAAAGACTACAATGCATGTAGTCTTTTGCATGTAGACAATGCATATACTGAGATGAACCTTTTGTGGGTGTCTGTTGTTCACAGAACAAACACTAGACCTACCTTCGTTGCCTTTATATGTACTCCTTCAGTGGGTTCTGTTTCTCTCCTTCAGGTCACCCAAGCCCTCATTTCCATCCTAAATAGAACCATGGCTCTCCTTCAGTCTGCCAGCTCCTCTGCTCCCCACCGGGCCTCCGTAGCATGGGAGTGTTTACTTATAATCCCGATTCTGCACCCTTCCTCAACAATGGATTCAAGTCTTGAACTCTTTCTTCAATATGACCCTTGGCTCAGTTAACCAGCATTTTGGAAATGTGTTTGATAAAGACATTTATTCTGATTTTCCCAACTTAGGAAAGCCAAAGATTAGGTAGTTGAGGGAGAAGATGATGTTAATTAAAAAAAAAAAATCAAATCAGAAATGGAATGTGAGTGGTATGTAGAATATCATTAAAATATCTTTTGCCTTAGGAAAAAAATGCAAATCTTGGACCAGGTCAATAGCTGGTTCCCAGAAACTGGGAACTTGTAGGACAAACAAAAGGAACAGGTACTGAGAAAGCAGAGCAGGTCTCCAAGGCTCCACATAGACTGACCTCTGACACAGCTTGCACTATTTCCCACCGTTCTCACGCTGCACGCCAGCCATCTTGGCTTCTTGCTCTGCCTCCAACCCCCAAGCCTTGTCCTTGTCTCTGCCTGGAAAGCTCTTCCCCAGATATCCTCTTGGCTAGCTCCCTCATCTCTTCTGAGTGCTCACTCATCTGGTACCTTCTCAAAGATGCTCCCCTGCCCACCCTATCTGGTACTGAAACCTGTCACCTGTCATTCTCTACTCCCAGCATTGCTGACCCACTAACCCTACTTAAATTTTAAATTTTTCCATAGCATTTGTCATCTTTCCATATATTATATTAATATAATTTACTATTTTTATTACATATATTGTTTATTTCTCTACCCTGAAACTTGGAGTCTAATGGAGCATGGGTTTTATCTGTTGTAATAGATCCTAAAAAACAGTCTCAATTTTTCATCCTACCCTGTGTTAATTTTCTAGGGATGCCATCACAAAATACCACAGACTGGGTAGCTTAAACAACAAAAATTAATTTTCTCTCAGTTCTTGGGGCTAGAAGTCCAATATCGAGGTGCCAGCAAGTCTGGTTTCTCCTTGGCTTACAGAGGGCTGCCTTCCCACTGTGTCCTCACGCGGTCCATTCCTGCAGAGTGCAGGGAGGCTGCTACAATGAGCTGGCAAAATTTGGCAGAGCTTGTGAGAGAGAGCCTGGCCACAGCTATCTGCTGTTCCTTTTTCACAGGCATACATAGGAATGTGTTTTGAAATTTGCAAAAGCTTCTTTTAAAGGGAATAATAGACTACACCTGTTGAGATTTTTGCTTGGAGCTCCAAATCCCAAGCAATAAAGCCTTACCAGTGAACTACTGATATAATCATGAACATAAGAAAAACTCTAGTGCCTGCCATGACATCTGGCAATAGCAAACTATTAATAAATATTTGCTAAATGAATGATTAAATGAATCAAGTGTTACAAAGAAGGGTTACAAACAAGGAGAGACTCTCAGAAACATGTTAAAAGTATCAGAGAAAGGCATTTCCCCTTCTAAATCCCCAGTTTCATTACTTGGAAGCATCCAATAATTTCTTACATTTTTTTAAGCATCCGTATAGATGCTCAATCTATATGCTGATCCATCAATTAAAATAAACTGTACAAAATGCCCACTCTTCAAAGTGTGCCTGCCTCTGGCACATGTTCCATTTCAACACTGGCATCACCAAAATAACAAATGTGGCTGTTCAATTCTAGGGTCAGCAACTTGTTCTCTCAATTTCTAAATCCCAAGGCAAACAGCTTTGAGATGCTAGAATGAAGAGAGCTGAAAAGAAATTGCCAGTTCTTTTGTTGCCTTATTAAGTCTGGAGTATTCTATTTAATCATATCTTCCTCTAGGAGAAATCAACTATTTGAAGAAAATACATTTCTGGTATCTGAGTGCTGTCTTTCAATAAGGAGCAAAGATCAAAGAGGGTGTATTTTCTAATCTTTGAACATTAACAATGTCCCTTATACTGCAAAATGGAATTACTTAGGGCTGTTATGGAGACCCCTGTAGTTTTAAGCATATAAATGAAATGTCTTAATACAGCATATGAAATTAATTGTAATATATTTAATATCCCTCAAATAAATTGGAAAGAACAAGATATTTGGCACTTGGATATTTATTTTAAATATTTCACCAAGTGCATGAAGCCCTATAATGTGTCAGAAATATTTAACACAGATAAGATATCTTATCCGAGCTCAGCATTTTTTTCCTAATGTTTGTAGTTTCAGTTATAAAGAAAATAGGACATTTTTATCACCAGATAATATTTATTAATCATTGTCTGGGAAAGGAGAAAAGATGGTTGACTGCTAGATCAGCATGTGGCCTGCCAAGAAAATAAAAGGACACTTACTGTCAGTGATTTTAATCTGTTGGTCAGTGCCCTATTCAGGATGTCAGATTTCTCTTAAGAAAAAGCAGAGAAAATGTTCAGAGCACACAGTGCTAACGTGTACAACTCCTGTTTTATGATTTGCAGAGTAGGCAGCTCATTGACTGGTAAATTTATTCTCTATATTTTAAAGATAGCACTTGGATTTATTGCCTAAAGAGAACCTTCTCATTTTTGTAATTGTCTTATCATTCCAAAGGGATACTAGGGCATGGATCATCTTTCTCCTCTTTCTGATGTCCCTTATCCTTCTGCCTTTTAGTTACAGGACACTTTGCCCAAGAATGCATTTTCAGAAAATTGAGATACACATTCTGTATGGATGAAGGCAACTGTGTCATCTACATTTTCCACGATTCAACCATGCCCTTTGTTCTTGGACATGATAGAAAATCTGTTTTCACTCTCAATTGGAAAGTCAGCATGGGTTAGACCAGATGGCTGCTGACCTTCAGGCAACAGAGAATGGGAGAGATTCCCAACTGTTCTCATTACTCTGGGCAGTGACCTCCTTTGGAGCAACAACGTCGAGAAGCTGACACCTAGAAAACTTACTTTCTCCTTGAACACTAGACTGTCTGCTGGTTGTTTGTTGAGAAACTCTAGGTTGCCTAAATGTCAGAGTGTCAATGCCTTGTGCCAGTGTTATATACATTACTCTTAATCCATTAAAGGCAAGCTGCTGGCATTGTAAAAGTCTTGATAAGTAAATGAAGACATCTGAGTTCAGATGTCTGAGGATGTTAGAATATTTTTTTCCCCTTTTTATAGCCCTGTGCATGGGTCATGTAGACACTCAACATGTGTGTGGGGAGTAGGGGTGAGGGTGTGTGTTCAATTGAATGAATGCTTAAAATACAAATAAGTTCTAGTTACCCTATCTTGCATTATCTGTGTGATAATTGCAGAAAATGCACACATACAGAAACACAACACATTGCAAGCATTATCTCACTTTGCTTCCCAATAGGGCCAGTGAGGTAGGTTCTGTTATTATCCTCACTTGGTAGACTAAGAATTTTATATTACATAGCAAATAAATGGAACAAATAGGACTTGATGAAGTCTATCTGTCCAATTATAATGCTCAAATGTTTAACTTACAGTGTTCCTACTAATTCCCCTTTTGTTACCATGGGGAGATGACTAACTGGGGTTAAAATTATATCCCTGTAAATTTTCTTTGAAAGTACATTCATTTATTTATGTACTTTAGAGGAATAAATGGCTACACGTGAGTTATAATAGATCAGTATACTTGCTACAAAATTGAAAGAGCTGATAAATGCTTGACAGAGGTTGGAATTAGAATATTTTTCTCTTCTTTTTCTACCAGGTTGACTTTTAGATCTGATCTGATCTGACATCTACCCCCTAGGATGTCTGAGTGTGCAGGGTTATCAGTCCTCTGTCTAGCTCCTATCACCTAGTCCAAGAAAAACTGGCATCTTGCTGGGCTGGGTCTCCAGATCCCTGGACTGCATGTATTAAATGAATAAAATTGAAAGAATTAGGTCACTGGAGCAAGTGTATCCATTTATTGGGCCACAGATGAAGAGAAATCTCAAATGCGCCCTTCATTACGGAATGTATCTGAATCCAGTGTTATATCATATATTGGTTGAAATTGCAGACAGAACAGCCCTTTTCACCCACACAGTCACACAAATATAGCTTCTTGGCAAAATTACATTCACACGCAAGATGGCAGTAAGTAGAATTTTTCTTTTATGTTGATCTTAAAACAATCCACTTTCTTCACATCTTGGTGCCGTGATTCTGTCCCCTGCATCAGGAAAAGTGCCCATTCCTCAGGAGGTGGACCACAGTGGGATGATCCTCCATCACGAAGAGAGGGAAAGTCCCACGATGCCAGGTCTTAGCGGGGCTGAGGGACGCAGGAGTGGCCTATGGCTGCCGATTTCCATTATCCACTGGGTACATTTGTGCTGATCTTACAGGAAGGAAATTCCCAAGTTGGAATGAGTACAAGTATCCATTTTACCCTCCTCCTCTTCTGTAGCCATCCGTAGCAAAACCTTCGCGTGAAGCTAAGAACTTTCATCCTCACACTATGTCTCATTTCCCCGACTCCCTCCTTATCCATTCTAAGTATGTCAGTTATCAAATGCCATACAAAAAAGGATTTTTGTATGTTTTGCTACACATTCAGAAGAAAACCACTATAAATCTTAAAGGCCTTAGTTTTTTTAGTTTTTTTACCTTAAGGAACAGTGTAATTGGACAGGTGATTTACTGGGTACTTTTGGAAAGACCAAATAATAGCTTTTCGGTATATCCTACATTAAGCAGCATCAAAATGATGCATGAAATAGTATCTGACAATGACTCAGTAACTCTGTGTGTACATGCTTATCACATTTTAATGTATCTGCCTATATTTTAGACTCCATTCACAAAATTGTTCTAATCTACTTAGAGATATTTTTTCTTGAATTTATACTTATTATTTGGCACAAACCTAGTCATTTCACAGTCGTCCCTTTAAAACTAACACAATTGACAGGAAACCATGTTGGATTTTGAAGGAAATTAAGCAATCAATTACCTGAGATACTAAAAACAGCCCAACTTTTTTAAGTATACCTGTTGTTGCATTGTTAAGAAAACTCACTTCACAATTCACGCATCTCACATTCTCATTCCTAATCATGTTTAAAGGCAGAGTTTTTTGTTCTCTGATTTAAAAGACTTGCTTGCAATGATGCCTTGCATGGGAGAAAAATGACCTCTGCCTTTTTCTGGCCATAATCGAATCAAAATTTCACTTGACTAAAGAAAATTATAATACATTTCAAGAGCCAACACTTCCGTATTAGTATTGGCTGCTTGGAAATTTGGGAGGCATTTCGAGGCTCCATCTAGGCAAGGTGAAAAAAGCGTAGTCATCAATTAGTGATGTCTGCTTTGGAAGCACAAGTAAGGAATTAGGTCACATATTTGGCAACTGTCATTTAATGCTTTTTACAATGTAATCATTTTTATTAAGTTTGAACTATATGAAAAAAACAGTTGCATATAATGACATAAATGGTTTATGTTTATTGAATATTGTGTTTTCAGGATTTTTAAATTTGGCTTTTGTTATATGGTACAAAATATAAGACATGACAGAAATCTAATCAATTTAATAATAATCAGTAACTTTTCTATGGCCTTTTCCAGGTTACAGAGCATTTTTCATAGACAAAATCTTGTAGTGCTCCCATGACCTGGTGAAGGATAAGTATTACATTTTCTCTATTTATATATGTTTGGACTAAGACACAAAGAATTGCATTAACTTTTCCAAAATTACACCCAGGATGAAAATGCATACCTCACAGAAGTGGCATAGTGAGGTTGTTGAGAACACACAGAATCTTGAGAGGGGTATGTTCTCTCATCAAGAAGTGTCTAAAATGAGTCTGAGAAGATGCCCTCTAGGCTACCCAGAGAACAGTTGATATATGGTTGTTCCATTACATGATCCAACCAAATCAAACTGCTTACAGTTCCATAGTAAAAACAAAACAAAACCAACAAGCCTATCATTTTCCACATCTGTCCCTTTGCTTTGAAGTTTCCCTTCCTCACTTTTATCATCTGGCTAGCTCCTACCTAACTTTCAAGACGACGCAGGTCTTTTGACGGCCTTAACTGTCCCTTCTCAAATATGGAAGAATTTTTTATCTTCTATACATCAATCATCCAGGAATGCTCTACCACAACCTCGTACCAGGAAGCTCCGATGTCTCCCCATCTTCTTAGTGTTCTCCTGGGAGAAAAAAGGAGTTTTTAATTTTACTATTGAGGTTACCAGAACACTGATTGGGTCATATGGATCACCATGCCTTGAGATACACGAAGATACGCTCGATGCACTTTTCTCTCTCCCTCTCTTGAAAATTCCTATTTTCCTACCCCCATGTGATAAGTGGGGCCTAGAAGGACCTAGCTCCTGGGGACCAGCCAGGAACCCTCATTTCCACTCCATGGGGCTGGATGGGTTATTAGACACAAAACATTCTCTTTTATTTTTCTTTTATCTTCCTCACTCCCTCTCTGCTTTCAGAGATTGGCTCCAAGCTTCAGAATACGGAGGTAAGAGAATCTCTACTCAGAGACCCTGCTGGAGTCTTTAGGCCCAAGAAACACTCTCCAATCCAATTGTAATGCAAACTCTGCAAAATTACTAGGTATATACAAAGCCAGAAAGTTACCTTGATATTTATTCTGCTAGTGTTTCTTATGGTAATAATTCCTCTAGGAAGGATGAGTGACATGGAATGAGGTGGGCATTCTGGATCCCCTGGCTATACTACGTCCAATAGCAATACATCTCTGTGATTGTGTGATTCTTTACACAGACTTCTATCACTGTATTTACCGATTAATCTGAATACAGTAGAGTTTGCAACTCAAACCTCACTAAATCCTCTTTCTTCAATTTTTTTTTTACTTTTTAAGATTTCAATCATTTTGTTTGATTCAATTAATTATTTGATGTAGTAATTTTCTGTATGCTACCCCATCGACACAGGTTAAAGTCATATTAAAGCCTTTGAACCCCTTCACTGACATGTATAAACGTATTTTCCCTATAGTTTTGAGGTAGTGAGATAATAATCATGTGGTTTTTAGAGGATCACTATGGACAACTACTGTTAGCTCTTCTCACACATTCTGTGTTAGTGCTGTTATTATCTGGATATGCAATAAAACAATGGTGCTGTGCAAAAGCCAATGAGCCAAGATATCAAATCAGCCCCATCAGTATTTCTTTTCCTTCTATTAAATTTCTTCAGAATTCATCTTTCTTTGCAAGAAAATATAAACTAAACCAGATAGGATTCACCACACCTTCACCCTGCTTGTTTTCAGATTATTTTTAAATGACTAGGAAAGCAAGGAAGAGCAATATTGTAAGGGATACATCAAGACTGAGAACATTTAAGTGTCTGTGCTAATATGTGGCAAATATGGTTCACTATAGGTAAATGCAAAATAATGAGCTTTCGAGTAAAGAATATAAAATTGGAAATATCTGCTTAATGGAAAGGTGCGGCAGCATACTGATTAGAAACACATTTCTGAAGTTGTTGCAAAATTGTATCAATTTAGCCTTTAGCCCAACATGGAATTGCAGAGAGATACCAAGTTAAATTACTACAAACAAAGTGTTGTAAGTCAAAGATAGAATTACTGTTATAAAAAGTAACTATACATTTGCCCATAGAAAATACAGAGCATGGGTCACTCTGTTTTTAAATCAAGGTATCAAAATAGTTGAAAATGGGACTCTTGCTGGGTCCAAAATAACTCTGAAGTTTGAAACAAGTTCTATGGAATTGAAAAATAAAATTATCTACAGAAATAGTAAAATAATTATAGTGGAAACAAACTGAAAAGATACTAAATGTTATAGCATTGGAAAAAGGGAAAAGATGTGTAAAACTTATTTGACAAAATTACATAAATGTGAATGTATTTTAAAAATCCCTTGAAGCGAGATAATCAGTGAAATAAAGATACAGTTAAATACTTTCCAAGCCAGGATTACAGAATCCTGAATGAGACAAATCAGACCATAGTAGGAACCAAATTAACTATTAGTTTTTCAGCTTTTGAAATGACATTGATATATTTTAAGTTAATCCATAGATGAAGTGAGCTGTCTTGCTAACCCGGAGACTACCAGTTGTGTGAATAAGGATTTATTGGGAAAATTCTTAGCCATAGCACAACTGCATTGCCCCAAGTATAGAGCTGAAAATACTGCAAATTTTACTTAATTTGCATCCAAATAATTAAAATATGAGTTCTGTAAAACTTGTATCTCAAAGGGAAAAGACTAGACATCCTAATATATGATCAGAAGCATTGGGCAAAATTGGTTTTTGATTCACAAAAAAAGCAAAAGCTTCACTAACAAAAATGTAGGTCATAAGAGTCCCATTGTTGTGCCAGACATTATCTTTTTTCTTTTCAAGAAAACTCTAAGTAACGGCATGAACATATTTGAAAGGAAAAAAAAAAAAACGCACAAATCTTCCTCAAAATAATAGGATTTTTTTTTCATTTTGTGAATTATTTGTGTAATTTCCTGAGATTAGAAAACTTTTGTTCATCAGAACTTTTGTTCTGTCCATTAGTCTTCACACATACATAAAAATGTTTCATATTTATTATATCTATGGAATCTTTCTAATTATTTAGCAGACTGTTAGACTTCAGTTTAACCAAGACACTTTTCACAATTTTATTACAGGTTTACTTTGCTGTTGCTGCTGGGTTTTGGGTAAATTTCCATTCTGTTTGCTGTCACGGATTACCACAACACAACAGTATGAACATTAACAAGCAGCCTCCAAACACATACCTACAGCCATGGTGGCGGGAGAAAAAAGCCAAAAAGGTCTGGATATTTGAAGGAAAAGACGGGACTTCAGTTTTATTTAAATTAAATAAATTTAGTAAGTTTTCCAGTGTCTATTTTGTGCAAGGCAGTTTGATTTCTAAAATGTGCCCCTAAAAGTACACAAAATGGATAATCCTGACTCAGACCATCAAAAGTGGAGCAGCTTTCATGTCCTTTGCTACGGGGGTTATCGGGGCTTTCTCAGTCCAATAAATATTTCTTCCGAGGACCATCTGGGGCTTCTTATCTGGCTTGTGTGTCTGTGGCGTTAGTGCGGTTGGTGCTCTGGAAATGTCAGTGGCGTGGGTAACCTGCAGAAACTGGCCATGATATTGCAGTACAGGCCTGAAAAATCCCTCCCAGCGCCCGAACCCCACTTTTTCCTCTTGCCCTTTAGAATCTGCGTGTACGGAGCGTGGGCTGGAGACGAAGGATGGGGGCGTGAGGGGAGCATTTACGGAGCATCTCCCCCTGCCTCTCAGACTGAATCCTGAAACAGCTGCTCAATGCTCTTTTATGTTTATTATCTCTCTGAGCTCCTTAATCCTCCCAGCATCTCTATGAGGCAGGCCATACTATTATCCTCCAAGTACAAATGGGTGAAGTTTTAGAGAATGAATCATCTGTCCTCGAAAAGCTGTGCTTATCTCCTCATGGGCTTCAGCAGGGCCACCTGGTATTTGGCTCAATCTCAGGCAGACTAGCCACTGCCTTGGGGGAGAAGAAGTAATAGGAAAACTTGATCTGTGTTGTGCCGAAAGGGAATGCTGGCAGAGAACCTTCCAGAGGTATCTGTTTCCTCTACAAATACGTGAATGACCTTGACTAACTCTCATGACTCTTCTAACGTGGGACACAGGGGTAGAATGAGAAGCCCCAGTGAATTTTTTCCTGGCACTTTTCTAAAACTTCTCTACAAAGGGAACATTGTATTCACAATCTAAACCCCCAAACTATTAACTAGGAGTTTGCTAAATTCTACTTGGTCGGTATGTGAGTCTCTTCCAAGAACTTACTCCCATTTCTGAGTTTGATGATGCCCACTGCCATTATTCATTCATTGAGCAAATGTTTACCCAGCACCTACTGTGTCTCCTACGTTGTTTTCCACACCAAAAATCTATAATGGGGATAATTTCCTGCATTTGAGATGTTTATTTTACTATTAAAGAATAAGTATTAAACATGATACAATAAGATACACTGCACAATCAAGGTAAGCACATGACATATGAGAAAATAGAGGAACAAAACTGACTCAAACAGAAAAAGGTCAGGGAAAGACTTTCAGGAGTTTCGAAGGGTGAGGAAGGAGGGTTGGTGGAGGGAGAAGCATGTGTAGAGGAACAAAGCTGTGGGTAAGTTCCTGGAATGTGATTATGTCTGGAGGAACATTAATAGAATTCCGAGAGAAGATGAAAGTGGAGAGGAAGACAGGAGCCCTGATATGAAATATGAATTTTATCCCGAGGGCAGTGGAGAGCCATTGAAGGATTTAAAAAGGAAGATGTATTTGATACAGATCTCTCTGACAGCAATGCGAAGAATAGGGTGGAAGAAAGACCTGATACGTTAAGGAGTGTCTGACAAAATTATGATAGAATTAGAAACTTGCGGTCACCACCACTGAACGTGAAAATTATGTGTAAGCAGGAAAAAAAGGTGATTTTTCTGTCTTATTTTAGAACCATGCAAACCAGTCCTGATAACTGAGTTATCTATTTCAGTCATATCTGATTATACTTCATGTCGTATCTTTCTTCCAAGTCCAATGTTGCTTCAAAGTTAAAATATGCTCTGGCTTCTGAACTTCCTTATATCCAATTCTTAATGGTATTCACATGTTTACCAAGAAGAAATATATGTTCCCTTTGGAAAAAAAATCTAACTTGTAAATGGAGACCAAAAAACACCAATTCATATAATGAGAGAAACCTAATGGAAAGGTTATTATATGCTTTGTACATATTCAGGCAAATATTGCACATTTATTTGCATATTATTGCACATTTAAAAAATATATAGTGGTCTTAGCATCCTAGCACAATTTGATATGAAAGAAAACAGGTTTTAGTCTGTAACAAACGCAACACTGTGCAAAGTGTCCTGTTCCTTGTTCTTCAGGTTAAAATTTATCTTTTATAATGGAAATATCAATTCTTCACATAACCTGAATTTTGAGCTCAAATTTATTAAGGAAATGTCTGACATAATGTATTATCTACATTTTGCAAATGAGCAATTAAGATTCAGAAAGATGAAGCAATTTTCCAGGGGTAACACAGCAAAGAAATGGTAGATCTGACTCTAGTCCATGTGCTTTCTTCCACAACACACACATTGTAAAGTGATTTGTATTCTACAAAATGCTTCCATATACATTATCTTAATTGCTCCATTTTGTATATGAGAAAACTGAGCACAATAGCTATCAAGCTATATTATATTACTTGCATATAACTACAGGCATAAGGATAAGCTGAGCTGGGCACAACAATGAAGCCCCATCTTCAGAATACGGATTTTGCCTCTCTTCCCCCACCTCCTGTTCCTCTGGAATATATCCTATAGAAAATAACCATGGGAAACTACACGAATGTGTATCAAAAGAAAAAGAAGGATAGAGGACTCAGGCATTTTGACTTTTGTTACATTGTGATTCATTCTTGGGATGTGCACTCTTACATAAAAGCTTCCTGGTCAATAAAGAGCTTTCTTGTATTATATTACAGAAAAATGAGGGTTGGAACATCAAATATAGATAGAAAATTTAAGAAGTGTCTCTCAGTATTTGTATTTTATATAAACAATTAGAACTCCATATATAGATGTGAATTCACACCCACAGACACATACACATCATGTATACATTCTATTAATCCTACCCCAAATCTAAAAAGATGTAAAGAACTAAGGTCTATAGATTCTTTTAGGCAACTATATTCTGTAAATATAAGCTATGCAATATTAAGAAATAAAAGTCTTAGGTTTCCTGTTTTTCTTCTTTTTTTTTTTTCCCCTAATGACTATATAAATTTAGTCAACTCTTCAATGACTTCAAATGACTATATTTCTAGTGAACATGGGTGGGAAAATGCATGCTAAGTTGAAATGATAATTAGAAACAGAACAAGAAAATTGTAGCAATATTAAAGGCATTGACTTTTGCTTTCACAATAAATTTATCAGCTTATAAGATATCTGAAACATTAAAAATAAAATGAAGGTGCATGGGCTCTGTTCTGATTCTGTCACTTATGAATTTCTTACCTTAGGCTGTTCTTCTCATTGATCCTTACCTATTAAAAGGAGATGACCATTTCTTCCCAGTCTACCCCCTGAGTCGTTTTGATAAACAGTATGATTTATGTAAAAAATGTTTTGAAAACTATGGAATGTTGCAGTATGACATATTGTTATTATTGCTATTGTTTACTTATTTGGACTGAGCTACTTTGTGCTCAGTGCTTTTTTCAAGAGTTAAAAATTTGACAATGCAGGGTATTGCCATAACATTGATAATGGCCACCGCTCACTTCTCATTTCTTCTGACATTTATGTGTGAAAATATGTTCATGCTGCACACACAGTGTTCTTTGCTTTGCAGTGCCTTAATCTTCTCAATTCTAAAGACCTTCAGCTCTGCTCCATTTCAGCAACCCGCTCCCACAGTCAGATTTGAAATATTATTTTAAACCTAAATGGATTGGCTTCTGAGGTCTTAATCTCCAAAAGCCTCCTCTCTCTTCCTTTTTTTTTTTTTTTTTTTACCATAACTTCCCTTTATCCAGCCCTCATTTGTTCTCATCCCTACCTACTTCTTCTTTAATGCCACCAAGGCCACCAGCTCCTTCACCCTTTCATTCCTAGTTGATCAGCCTCTTCTTGCTCCACTATTGACAAATGAAGCCATAGTCTATCTGTAGAATCACTCATCGTTACTGGGACCTTTTGTTTCTTTTTCTTTTCACCCTATTGATCCAGTACATTCCCAGTGTTGGATCGAAACAGTGATCTGATTCTCTAGCTACTGGTAAACATCACTATGCCATGCAGCTGTTGGACATCACAGTCACACAGATAGATGACACAAACAAATTAAAGTTCTAAACTAAGTGGTTCATTAAATGAATCAACACTATTTTCAGACTCTAGAGCTGATTGAACCTCATTTTATGGTCATGATATATCACTCTCTTATGACATTTGTCACATTATGATCCACATGGAGAGAGCATTTTTACCTACTTCCTCTCAGCTAATACCAAATCTTCATTTCAAAGACAGCTATCTTCATGTACCTCAAAGAACTGCTCCCAGGCCTGTTCATGATGTGCCCCTTCCAAAACTTCCCACTGTCTTCATTTCCCCAGTTTCTGTCCCTTTGGCTTAATACCTCTCTCTCTGACTAACTCTATTGATTAACTATTGAACATCTTTCCCATTTAGCAAGACAGTGCCTTGACCCAACATTCTAAAGGTAGATTTCCTATGCCTAAGACTGTAGACTTTCATGGAGATTGGAACATCAGGACTCAGCCTACCTGGGAGAGGTGGTTGAACATATTTATTGTGATTATTTGTCTATAGATCTACATTATCTACAAGACAGTGAGGCACTCATGACCAAGGACTGCAGTTAAAGTTTAAGACACAAGAGTTAAAGAAATCCCCTACAATAGTGGCTTCCATGGTCAACCTGCATCAGGGTTACCTTGGGTCTTCTTTAAGCACCTTTCCGTGGACCCTAGCCAACGTCCATTATATTGCTCTCCCTGGGACAGGACAGAAACAGTTGAACAAGTTTCTCAGGTGATTTTTATGCACTGTTTGAGAAGCCCTGCTCTGGAGACACATGTATAACAGTGGTGAGAAATGTAAGGGGATCCAAGTACAGTGGTGTCTGTGTTGAGCTAAAAAGCTCCTACTATTTGGGTCTGGAAGATTGTTTCCTGTTCAATAAGATGGATCCAGAATTACCTAACCTTTTAATTTTCTCATGCCATAAACCTGGATTTTTTAATGTGAAATCTGCTGATTTTCATGCAATGGCAAATAAAATTCACAATTTACTTAAAAACTCTTTGAAGTACAGAAAACATGTCTCAAGCAGGTTGTAATTCTGATTTTACAGCAATCTGAACGAATGTAACTAGAAAACACAAGTATTTGAGGGCCACCCGAGGAAGTAGGAATATTTAATTGAAATGGTCCAGAAGGAAGAAGTACGAGAACAAGGTCAAGGGAGGAGAGTATTACAAATAAGGGGTGGTCAGCAGTGTCATATGGCAGGGAGAAGTCAAGTAGGATGAAGACTGGAAACAGACAATTGGCAATTAGGAGGTCACTGGCGACTTTGGTGAAAGCACTTTCAGAGTGGTGGGGCAGAAGCCAGAGTGTAATGGGCTGAGGATGAGTGGGATCAAAAAAAGGAGAGAGAGGCATCAAGTTTAGCTTATTCTCCACAAACGTTTAGCAGTGAAGTTAAGGAGGGAGATAATGTAGTGCATTGGGACAGTAATGCAGCACAAACAAAGCCAATTTTATGACATTTTTTATTGAAATAAAACACATACAGAAACATGCATAAATCCTAAGTGTGTAGGTCAGTGAGTTTTCCCAAAGGAAATACCCCTGTGACAAAGGTTAAGACGCAGGATGTTAGAACATTGTCAGCACCACGGAATGCTTCCCCACGCCCTCTCAGTCATGACTCCTCTTCGTCACCACCAGCAACTGCTCTCCTGACCTCTAACACTCCAGATTAGTATTGCCTTTTATGAACCTTGTATAAATGGGATCACAGAGTGTGCAATCCTTAGTCTTCATTTATTTCACTCAAAATAATGTTCATAAGAGACATTCACATTATTGCATGTATCTAATGTTCATTTATTTCCATTGCTGTATAGTATGGATAAATTACAATGTAGTTGAGATTGATTTCTAAGTCTGCTGATTGTAAATAATGTTGCTATAAACATGTTGTATGTTTTTATGCACATATACACGAATGTCTCCTGATTATATACCTATGAGTGGAATTGCTGGGTCATAAGGTAAGCATGCGTTCAAATGAATAAATGCTATCCAATTTTCAACGTAGTCGTACAATTGATATCTACATTCTCACCATCAGCATATGGGAGCTCCAGCATATTTGCTCCTGCCAATAATCTCACAGGATTTAGTATTATTTTTCTTAATTTTAGTTACTTGGTATTTTGTAGTATTATCTCATTGTGATTTCAATTCAGATTTCCTCAATAGCCAATGAAGTTGGGCCACTTTTTATATGCTTGTTGGCCATTTGATTATCCTCTGTTTATTAAATTGTCTGGTCTTTGCCCATTTTTTTCTATTGAGAGATAAGCATTGTTAATAATTGCATTAAAGAGGAAGTCTTTATACATTTTTGCAAGACTCCCTTTTTAGTTATATGTGTTACAGATATTTTCTCACATTCTGAACATGCATTTTTATTCTCTTATTGATGTCTTGTAATGAACAGAAGATCTCAATTTGACAGACAAATTTGTCAATTGTTTTTATTTATGTTTAGTGCCTTAAATTCTGTATCTCTATAGTAAGTCTTGATATCTAGCAGAATATGGTCTTCTTCCTGCTATTCTTTTCCAAATATGTCTTTAATGTTCTTGGCCATTGCACTTCAATATAAATTTTAGAACTAGATTGTCAACTTTCGCACGGACACACACTCACATGAGAGTGCACACACACACACACGAAACAAAACCAGCTGTAATTTTTATCAGAATCTTACAGAATTTATGGATCAGTTTGAGGATTCACCTCTTTTTAACGCTGAGTCTTCCAATCTATAGATATAATATATCCCACTGTCTATTAGGCCTCCATTACTTTCTTTCAATATGTTTTATAGTTTTCTGTGCAGAGTTCTTCTCTAGTTTTTGCAAGATTCACCTTTGGGAATTTGATATACTTTGATGCTCCTATAAATTGCATATTTTTTCAAATGTTATTTTTTAATTGTTAATTGAAATCTTGGTAAGGTCATTTATTCTAATAATTCATTTGTAAGTTTTAAAATTTTCTACATAAACAAGAAAATCATTTTAGGATAAGGAGAGTTTTCTTTGTTTCCATTCTTCATCCTATAATATCTTTTCTTGCTTTTCCAAACGTCTATAATCTCCATAGAATGTTGTAAAGAAGAATGATAATGATCATACTACCCTTGGTCCTGATCTCAGGTGGAAAACTTCCAATATTTCACCATTAATTATGCTTAGATTATGGATTTTTTATCTTTCCTCTTTCTAATAAATTCAAGGGTTTAGCTACTACTGCTCAGATAGTTAATATGAGATAACTCAAACTCTTTTCAAATTTCCATTCTATTTAACCATTTAGAAATATAGAAGTGTTTAAAATTTCCAAACACATAGAGAGTTTCTATTTATTTTGCTATTATTTATTTTTAAAATTTCATTGTGACAGTAACCATGTTAAATATAATGTCAATTCCTGGAAATATGTTAAAATCTACTCTATGGTGCAGTAGATGGTTAATTTTTGTAAAAGCTTTATGCACATTTGGAGAAAAATATGGGTTTTTCAGTTTTTGAATGCAGTGTTCTATATATGTCATTTAGGTCAACTTTGTTAATCTATACACATGTTAACATCTCATCTGGCTACTCTATCAATTACAGAGAGAAGTGCATTATAACCTCTTTTTATGATTGTCAATATGCCTGTTTCTCTTTGTAGCTTTGTTAATTTTTTGTTTATATAACTTAAGGACATTATTAGTTGCATGTTGATAAGATTATTACATATTCTCAGTGCTTCAAAACTTTTGTTATTACAAAAGTTTATGACATTGTAATTATTTTATACTATAAATATTTATTTATATTGTCCAAATAATTATTATTTTGGGCCTTTATTCTTTCCTACATCTCCACAAATTTTCCTTTTGTTTGAAGTTTTTTTCCTTAAGAGACAAGGTCTCATTCTGTCACCCAGCTTGAAGTACAGTGGCACAGCCACTGTTTACTGCAACCTCAAACTCCTAAGGTCAAGAAATCTTCCTGTCTCAGCTTCCTGAATAGATGGGACAACAAGTGCAAGCCACCGGGTTCTACTAAATTTTTTTATATATTTCATAGAGATAAGATCTCACTATGTTGCCCAGGTTGGTCTCAAACTCCTGGCCTCAATCAATCCTTCCACCTTGTCCCCTCAAAGTGCTGTGATTAAAAGCATGAGCCACCATGCCTGGCCAGAATTCTCTTTAGGTTGCATCTAAAGTGTCAAATTTGTTGAGGTGTTCTTCATCTAAAAGGGTTTTTTTAATTGCCTTTATTTATTTTTTATTTTTTATTTTTTGAGACAGAGTCTCACTTTGTTGCCCTGGCTAGAGTGCCGTGGTGTCAGTCTAGCTCACAGCGACCTCAAACTCCTGGGCTCAAGCGATCCTTCTGCCTCAGCCTCCCGAGTAGCTGGGACTACAGGCGTGCGCCACCATGC
>CAUYRT010090456.1:0-16754 GCA_963574885.1 Lepilemur ruficaudatus | reverse complement strand
AGGATCACTTGAGCCCAGGAGTTTGAGGTTGCTGTGAGCTAGGCTGACGCCACAGCACTCACTCTAGCCCAGGCAGCAGAGTGAGACTCTGTCTCAAAAATAAATAAATAAATAAAAAATAAAAAAGCAGGCCAGGCGCGGTGGCTCACGCCTGTTATCCTAGCACTCTGGGAGGCTGAGGTGGGTGGATTGCTCAAAGTCAGGAGTTCGAGAGCAGCCTGAGAAGAGTGAGACACCATTTCTACTAAAAATAGAAAGAAATCAAATGGGCAACTAAAAATATACTGAAAAAATTATCCGGCCTAGTGGTGCATGGCTGTAGTCCCAGCTACTCAGGAGGCTGAGGCAGGAGGATCGCTTGAGCCCAGGAGTGTGAGGTTGCTGTGAGCTAGACTGATGCCATGGCACTCTAGCCCGGGCAACAGAGTGAGACTCTGTCTCAGAAAAAGAAAAAAAATTTAAAGAAAAAAGAAAGAAAGACGAAAGCACGTTTCAGGTGTGGCAGGCTAAGGAAGGGCGGCAGCCCAATGCATGTGCACCCAGACCAGGACAGCCCCACAGGGGACACCGCTAAGACCGTGGCAGAATGGAACGTGGACTGCAAAGCACATGGGGACACGCACACGGACGTGGGGCGAGAACCACGCGAATGTGCCCAAAGCCCAACCACTGAAGCCTGGCCGAAGGCTGGTGCATGCGTCAGTTTACACCACTCCTGCAACTTTTCTGTAAGTTTGCTCCCAAAAATTGAAATGCAAACCAACCCAAAAAATAAGCCCAAGCAACTGGCCTGCCAAGAGCAGTCTCAGAGGCCCCCCGGAGTCACGGCACCCCACTCTTACCCGCCCGCCGCCCTGCAGTTCGGGGCACTGGGCAAGGAGGCGCAGCTGCCTTGGGCTTCCCTCAGCCTCTCTGGCCCATGTGCTGGGGGCCTTCCCAGGTCTGCAGGCCTCAAGCGCTGCGGCCAGGAGAGGCGGGAAGGCAGCCTTGCGGCGAGCACGCGGCCCTCCTGAGCGCCCAGACCCCGGGAGAGGACTCACTTGTTCAGCTGCTCGTAGCAGGGCTCGCACACGCGCACCTCCTTCTCGATGCCGAACTTGGGGATGGTGGAGTACTTGGAGGAGCACTTCCCGCAGAAGATCTGCCCACACGCCCGGCAGTGGTGCTGAGATGAGGCAGGGGCAGGCCCTGTCACAGGCGCCGGGGGTGACCCTGCCGTGCCCACCCAGCCCAGCCCAGAACTGCCCCCGGCAATGCTGAAGCCAGGACTTTCGTGGTAGGGGGGAGGAAGAGACCCCTCGGGGGGGACACAAAGGCCCTGAGGAACCTGGACACATGTCTGGGAGTCTCAACTGCAGTCACCATGTTGGGGAAACTACGGTAAATTAAAAAGAAAAGTCCAGGAAAAATATACATAAATTTTGCTAAAAAAATGAGCTTCTGAGCGTGCAGTCGGTCAGAGAGTCTGCTCAGACTCCGCCCAGGACCCTGCGTTCCCAACCGCCAGCCTTGATGTGCTCTCGTGGGAGAGGACAGTGGCTCAAGGGGTCAGAGTCCAGACGAGCCAAGTCACCTGAAGAAACAGGCCACTGGGCCATGGCAACACACTAGAGTGACCGGCGAGTGCCCTGGCCCACGTCTGGAATATCCCAGTCCCTGGAGTGAAGCTGGCCCTGCCCAAGGCAGTGACATCAGGCCGACTTCAGGTGAGGGTCCTGACCATCACTGCCACCAAATCCCACATTCCGATGCCATGTTGTCACCACATGGGTGTGAGGAAGACTTGCTTCCTGAACCACCAGAAAGGAGCAGGGCCACGCAGTGGGGGCAGCGGCCTCAGTGACAGCAGGGGGCCTGGAGTCTGCCCAGCTGTGCGTGAGGGTGGCAGGGGCCGGGCCGTAGAGCAGAGCCCCCAACTCCCCAGGGAGGGCACTCACCTTGCGGGTCACCACCCCAAACTGCACCCTGCAGCGGTGGCATTCCTCAGCATCCACCCAGTCAGGGGCCTGGGGACAGGCAGAGTCAGGACCACACAGCCTCCCCCCACCCTCCATCCCGCCCGCCCCGGCAAGCTCCAGAGCTGGCAGAGCCTCCCAGCCCGTCCCGCAGATGGGAACGAGACCCAGAGGAGATCGGGCACCAGCACCGGCGAGATTTGCTGCGCCGGGCCCAGCCCTCCCCGGCAGCCCGAGTGCTTCAGACCTGAGGAAGGGGCCCGTCACAGGACTTCCTCGTCTGAGATGTAACATTTAGATGTCCCACGGTTTGGGGGATGTGTAAATATTTAACTATGTGCACCGTAGACACAGCCCAAAGGCACCTTGAACCCGTGTCCACCTCACCCTGTAGCCGCAGCCCCGCTTTCTGCTCAAGCAACGTCAGACGGCCCAGTCTCTGAGGGGGACTGCTCCCCGCCGCCCCCAAACCAGCTGGATGCCCAGAGCTCCCCTCCTGCTTCCTCAGAACAGCTCGACCCAAGACGCCCTGGCAGGCGACACGACACTCACTCTCTCGGCGGCAAACATGGCGTCACTTTCCTTGAACTCCGGGAAGACGTGCCCTGGAGAAAGGGGCTGCGTTACTGCTCAGTCCCGCCCTGGGCTGCACGGGACCTTTGGGAGCCCCTTCCCGACTCCGGGCGCCCGCCTCCCCAAACCAACCCGCAGAAGGACACCAGAGCCCAGGGCCAGCAGGCGCCTTCTGAGACAGCATAGTGACCGTGCTCCCAAGTGAGGGGGTCTCGGGAGCAGCCTCGCCCCAGGCTGGCGTCCCCCCAAGGCCCGTGCCCTCCATGTTGTGGCAGGTGAGAGCCGGCGCTCACGACCCTCTTGCCTAAGACTCTGCCCTCACCCCATCGCAACACCTCCCGAAGCCCCCGCAGCCTGGCCCTCACCCTCTGCTCTCCGGCCAGAGCCCTTGCTCCCGAGAACAGGGGCCCTGAGCTTTCTTTGAGGCACAGATCCCTTATAAATCCCACAAAACTTTGGACCTGCTCCCCAGGAAGTGGATGTCAGCGTGTACAACCTCCACATGTGACACCCTGGGGTGTAGAGCCCAAGGCAGCTCACGGGGCTCTGAACACCAGCCCTGCCCACCCACAGCCACGGGCAGGTTCCCATCACCCACAGCAGGGACATGTGGGCCACCAGAGCCCCCCCCCGCTCATTCTCCACACTACAGGCCGAGCGCCCAGGCCACAGAGGAGCTGCATCGAGGGGAGGAGCCCTGGCCCTCTGCTCGTTCACTGCCCAGGCCCGAGCACCAGCAGAGACCTCCACATACATCTTGAGCCCATTGCCACCTCGATGGCCAGGAGGAATGCAGACGAGGGGCGCAACACACAGCTCGCTGCCTCAGCCGGACTAAAACCTATCCGTGACTTGCTGCTCGGCTCAGAGCAATACTCAACTCCAGCCCGTAGCTCGGGAGGCCTCAGAGAGCACCCAGTCCACGCTCTCCCCGAAACACGCCAGCCCCAGGGCCTCTGACCCTGCACGTGCTCCGAGTGCGGTGCTGGCCCATCTGCTCATGCCATCTCCTCCAGAGGCCTTCCCTGACTGCTCACCCTAAACCAGCCCCCCAGGGGCCATGCCGCTCTCTGAAATGGAGCTGTCTGCCGTCACCGTCTACCCCGGCCTTATGGGCTGTGAGGTCCAGAAAGGCAGGAGCATGTCTGAGCTGGACCTCCCTCCAGGTGCAGTCCCTGGCTCCTGGAACACCGCCCTCCCCACTCCCACCACCACTCGCTGGGTGAGGACCTATGCCAGCCCTATGTCACTGTTCCCACCGGATTTCTCTCTGCCCAGCAGTCCTGAGCCTCGGAATGGACCCCTCACCTCTGCCCCAACTCACCCTCCACCTTCATGATCTGGTAGGTGTCCTGGACCACCTTGTACTTGGGCTCGTTCCGGAAGGCATGAGCCCAGGCCTGGATCAGGTACAGGATCTTGTTCCGGACATTTACTTCCACTTGTCTCTGCAGAGCAGGGAGGAGTTGAGGATCACAGGAGGCTCAAGGTGCCAGAGAGAGATCTCAGAGTGAGGAAGTGGCTGGCAAGACCCCACGGCTCTGAAAACAGGAAGCTGGCGAGGCCAGGGGAGTCCACACGTGGGATATGGGGGCCAAGCACCAACCCATTCACAGGGCCTGAGTTCCATCCCTTGTGCCTGTCTGCACCTACACAGGGCCAAGATTCTTCTCTAAATCCTCCAAGAAACGAGGAGGCCCCCTGGAGCCAGACCACGCCAAGTCCCTCCATCTACAAATGTGCATCTCTTCCTCCCCCTCCCTACAGGCCCCTCCAGCCTCTCACAGGCAGAGCCAACCAGGCCCACCGCAGGAGCATCGTGCCAGAGCTGAGAACGCAGAAGTGCTGCAGGGCCACCACCCCTCCTTCCAGTCATGGCCTGGAGAGGCAAGAGAGCAGCCACTCCCGAAATGCCTCCAAACGCAGAGCGGGCACCCCTGAGCTACCACCAGGTCAGAGCACAGCACAAACTCCAGTCTAGAGCTCTCGCAGGGGTGCCGTCCACACACGATGCTGAGGACAGCACGGGACAAACGGCTGCTTCAAGGAGACACCAACAGCAGCTCCTGCACTGGGGTTCCAATTCATTTCCACAATCTGCCTTGTCCATCAGTGGGCCCCTTTCCTGCCCACAGAGGAGTGGCCCAGCTCAGAGGATTCGAGTAGGAACGAGACAAGCATGCCAACAGGAAAAAAGGGTCAGGCTCCAATACCTTCTGTCTTTTAGCCAGAAGACTGGACAAGGTTACCAGTCAGGAACTGTGGGAGGCCCAGATGACAGCTGGGATCCCAGGTTGGGCTCTCAGCAACATGGGTCCAGGGTAGAGTCTCCAATGACACCAAGGCCCAGCCCACAGGTCGGGGGGAGCAGCCTCACCTCAAGGGATGCCTTGCCAGCTTCTGCCCTCCACTACCCTGGCTGCATCAGCGCCCACATCACAATCCCTGCAGGTGCCCCAGGGACAATCTCTGGAGATCTGGAGGGCTCTTCCTCCTTGGCCAAAGGCGGCATGAAGCTCATTCTCTCCCAGATAGCTCTTTGCCACCTTCCCTCCTAAATGTCCCTGACACACACCTGAATTGATGTGGCTCCCCACTCCAATCCCTCCAAGGCTCCTGCCTATAGGACCTGACCCCAACCCTCTGGGCCTCCCCCAAGCCTCTGATCACACATAGCAGCCTCTGCCACCTGCTCTGCCCTCCCAGTGAGCGTTCACTGTCCTTCAAGATCCAGCTCGAGCCCTCCCTCCTGGAAGCCTTCCCAGCCCCCAAAAAGACCGAGTGTCTCCTCCATGCCCCAGACGCAGCACCCCGGCCGGCTTCTGTCAAAGCCATGCCCTCGCCGGATTGGGACTCATGCACCCAACTCTCTGCAGGCCTGAGCATGAGCTCGTGCGGCACAAGGGCTATCGACACCCACCTTCCTGTCCTCTGCCACACCCAGCACCATTCTCGTGTAGGTGGCTGATAAACATCCCAAAAAGCAAAGGAGCCAGCATGGGTGAACACCCACCCCCATCCCGCCTCACTGCTCCCGGGAGCACCCACCTTCAGGAGGTCCTTCAGCTCCTCCATGGTCTGTTTGTTGGCCACCTCGTCATGGACTGTCTGGCCACAGTTCTTCACCACAGACTCCATGACCTGCAGACCCCAAGGAAGGAAAGTACTGGGCAAACGGTCAGGGCAGGGCCCCTGCTCCTCCTGGACGGATCCACCTCCCTGTAAGGCAAGTCTCCAACAGGCCCGTCAGCTCACCCAGCCTACGGGGAACCCCAAGTGGCAGCTCTGAGACGAGGAGCAACTGTGCTGCACAGGCTCCCTCCAAGCCAAGAACAGCAACGAGCTCTGTCTTCAGGAGTTTGCTTCTGGTTACGCGCTGGAGAAGCAGCAGCTGCTCTTGCCCCGTCCCGTCCCTCCCTCAGAGCGACTCTGCTCCCAGGCAGCACTGTTCACATCTGCACCCAAGGCTGGGAAGGCACTGTTCTCCCGTATGCCCAGGAAAGAGGGCAAAGCCAGGGGGCTTACTCATCTTGGTGCTGTCCTGACTGTTGGGGGCTGGGGACCCTTGAGGCTGGAGGCCAGAGGCCACTGCAGTATGGGGTCTAGTTACCTCCAGAGCATACAAGGCCACGTGTGGGTTCTTGTCATTGACTTTCTTCTTGATAGAATTCACAGCATATTTTGCTCTGAAAGACAAGCAGCACTGGTAAGACCAGAGAGAACAAGGGAAAAAGCAGGCAGTCTCAGCAGCTCAGATAAGAAGTCTTCCTCCATCTTGGTCCTTGAGAACCCCCAAGCAAATATTAACATAACTAGGTACCTCCAAGCTGTTTGGAGAAAACTCCCAGCACGTAGACCACACACCTCTCCACGTGGGAGCCTAGCGCGGTCAGCTGAACCCTGGAGGGTCAGTGGGCACGGAGCAACCCCAGTGCCCTGCACGGCCACCCCGGGCTGAAGGGCGCAGCCCCCCCACTTACTGCGTATCCCCCTGGCGGATCAGGTCACAGATCTGCAGGATGGACTCCCAGTCTGTCTCCAGCAGAAGCTGGCTGGTTGCTTTGTCTGAGGGAGAACATGTCGTTAAGGAGGCACAGCTTGGTCTGTGACTCCCTAGGCAGCCCCTGGCTTAGCGGCAGGGAGAGAGAACTCCCTCCTTCCCTTTCAGGCATTTGGACTGAATGGGAACCGCAAGACCCTCCTGAAACATGTTGACAACTGTGGAAGTGCCATCCTCCCCAAAGGTGCAACAGAGTGAAGACGGTAGACAACATCTGTCACGTGCTTGTCACACACCAGGTGCCACACCAAATGCTTTGCGTCAATTAACTCATTAAATTCTCACATACTTTATGAGCTAGATACTGTTTACATCCTCTGTGCAGACAAACTGAGTCAAGAGGCGGGATCACTGCCTTAAGTCATACAGCTTGTGACAGACAGGGCCTGATTCACTCTTAAACACCAGACCTCAGCTGCTTCTCAGTAAAGGACTCTGTCACCTGGTCCCTCAGAGCCCGTGGTCACTCGGCTGTTTCAGCCCTTTGATGAGATCTTAGTGAGGGTGGGGGTTGGGGATGGACTCCAGTCCTCTGCTTCAAGTGCTGTGGGGGACCAAGGCAGAAGAGACCTCCTCCAAGAAGGCCTCTCCAGCTAACACCCATCCTGGCACATCACTGCTGCCTCCCACAAATGGGCTGTGAGGGGCCAGCTCCACACCATCTTCCCCGGGGAGACAGAGACACCAGCTAATGAGCCGTGCCCGCTTTCTGAACTGACTCCGTAGTTAATGTCTGGGCTGATCCCTGAAATGCTGAAGCACCCCACAAGCCTGAGATCTCAGCCTGCGTGTTCCCAGAGCAAGACAGGTGTCTCAGCTGAGCTCTCCTCGAAAACCACGCTTAAGAAAAACGCACGCAGAGCGCCTATCCTCAAACCCAGAGCGCACTTTCACTAAGGGGTGGGGGACCAGCACATAAACGTTCTCTTTCCCTCCTAAAATGTGTGAACTCTAGAGTCTAGAGGCTCAGGATGAGCTGCCACGTCCAAAACACAGCAAGCCCCTTCCCAAGGCGCTGGGCATTCCCCGGAGCCAGCTGGGTCCCCGCGGAACCGGCCCTCAAAGGGCCCGGGCAGGACACGACCGGCTCCGCCCTACGAGGCCCGGCGTCGGGGTCAGGAGTCCCGGGGAGACTCCGAAGTCTGAGTCAGCCCCCTTCATGACTCAGGCAGGACTCGCGGCCCACCGGCCAGGGCAGGTCGGCCGACGGCGCGGGCCCGAGGGAGGAGCCCGCGGGCCGGGCGGCCGGTGCTGCGCGGACCCCCGGCGCCCAGGCTCGCTCACGCCCGGCGGACGCGGGCCCCGGCTGGGCCAGCAACCCCCGAGCCGCGGGGTCGGCGGCTGCGCGCCGGGGGACAGCGGGCCCAGGCGGTGGGCGGGCGGGCAGGACGGCCTGCGCCCCTCGGGCCCGCGCTGACTCAGCGCCGGGCGGGGGCGCCGGGCGGATGCAGCCCGCGGCCGGCGGGCGGGGGCGCGTTACCTAGGAGACGCTCGAAGGTGCCGCTGCCTCGCCCCATGGCCACCTCGGACCCGGACCCGACGCCACGGACGCTGCCCCGCTCCGAGCTGGCGCGCCCCCGACTTCCGCTTCCGTCTTCCCCCTCCCGCGCGTGCGCGCGCACGTTGCCGCGCCGACCCGAGAGCCGCAAGAGGAGGGGCCTTCCGCTTGTCCCCTGCTGCTGTGCGTCGATTGGACCGCGCCAGTTGGGACGGTTAACCCCGAAAACCAATGAGCAGTCCGGAAGCGAGGCCTATCCAATGAGGGCGGGCTTTGCGTCGCGGCGCAGAGCTACGGGTGCCCGGTGGAGCGAGGGGCCGCGATGTGTCTCCTCCTGGGAGCCACGGGCGTCGGGAAGACGCTGCTGGTGAAGCGACTGCAGAATATCCTTTCGCGGCAGAGCTGGCGGGTACCCGGTGGCGGGGCCTGGGGGTCCCCGGGGGGCGAAGGGGACCGGGGCTGGGGCCGGGGACTCCGCCCTGCTACTCCGCTCGGTCCGGTCCTTGACGGCCCCGCACAGCTGAGCTCGCCGGATGGGGCGGGCGACCTGGGGGAGCCTCTCCCGACGCGGCCCACGGTAAGTGTCCGCCTCCCGCGGGTTTCACTGGAATGGGTGACGGCCGCGGGTTGCAGAGAGCTTCAGCCTCCTCTACCCGGACGCCGGGATGCAGCCTCCGGAGGGTGGGCGGGAACCTCCTCCGCTGCACCGACCGGCGGCCGTGGCGGGTGTCCGGCGGGGCACTGGAGCCCGTCGCCCTCCCGCGGGTACTTTTCCTCTCCTCTGCCAAGGGATTCCTTTCGGCGGTCACCCCAGGGCGAATCCCAGTGGTGGGCGTGGGTGCTCCGGCCACAGCCAGCCCGGGAGGCTAGGGCCCTGGATGTCGGGAAGCATCTTTGGGCGGTGCGGCTTCAGGGCCTGAGCCCTTGGAGAATGGGCCTGCGGGGGTTTGGCCTCTGTGGAGCGTGGGCACACTAATGTCTGGGAGTTCACAACGGGACAGCGCTCGTATTGTTCTCGTTTTGCGTCTCGGGCTTTCTCACAGGTGGGCACCAATCTCACTGACATCATGGCTCAGAGAAAAATCACCATCCGGGAGCTGGGGGGCTGCATGGGCCCCATCTGGTCCAGTTATTACGGAAACTGCCGTTCTCTCCTGGTAGGTCATAATCCTGTGAACTTCCTTTAGAGAGACATGTCCACGATTCTGCTGTCTAGCCTCAGACCTCACTTTGTATAGGATGGAGTTGGGTTTCTTTAGTGCTAGTCAAGGAAACTGAGCCCACACTAGAGTTTCTTCCTGCTGGGCACCCATTCTGATTTCTGGTGTTTGCTGAGGGCAGGGTTTGTTCTCTGGGGAAAACCAACCCCACTGGGTGTTGTTCCCCTGGGTATGTCTTCGTGTTTATGTTTGATTTCTATGTTTCTCTGGGTCCCCTCCTGACAAGGCCTGTGCCTCGAATTCCAGGATGGGGAATGAATGGCTGTACAAGTACAGAGGCTTCCATGTAGACGGAAACAGAAACGGGTGGCACCAGGTCATCCCATACAATGCATTTTTCTCTACTTATGTCTGTTCCAGAGCCTTTTGTTTAAAGTCATTTTGTTTCTTCTGAGCCTGGTCTGTAATGCCCAGGAGAGGAAGATTGACAAGGATCGTCTTTCACAACAGTGTTATTGATGATGTCTTTTTTTCCTCCCCAGTTCATGATGGATGCCTCTAACCCCACCCAGCTCTCTGTGTCCTGTGTGCAGCTCTTGGGTCTCCTTTCTGCAGAACAACTTGCAGAAGCATCGGTCTTAATACTCTTCAATAAAATGTACGGATCACAAGCCAAGAGGGAACACAGAAGGGGCCCCAGGGAGGAGCTCCTTGGGAGTGTGGCCAGGAACATGGCTCCTTAGGGAGGAGGTGTGGCTGGGGGTCAGGGGCAGGTTTATGGCAGCCACCATTCTGACAGGGCACTTCTTTAACTCTAGTGACCTACCTTGCTACATGACCATGGAGGAGATTAAGTCATTAATCCGGCTCCCAGACATCATTGCCTGTGCCAAGCAGAACATCACCACGGCAGAAATCAGCGCCTGGAAAGGCACTGGCTTGGCAGGGGTGCTACGCTGGCTCCAGGACACTCATAGAACCAACAGTTGACTGCAAGGCAGAGAAATGTGGCTGTCCCGCACTGTGGAGAAAAGAGGCAGAGGGTGGCATCGCTTGGCCTCCAATGGTTTGTCCTTAAAGTGGCAGAATGACCCAATGTAACCCTAGATGATAGGGCTTTATGCTGAGTTGCAGTGATGGGTAAACTGAGGCACCCAGAATATGGAAGTTCCTGACAGCTAGCCTCTGAGTGAAAGAACAGGCTGGGAGAGGAGAATGGGCCTGCAGGTGGCTGAGTGTCCTGCCGTCCAGAGTGGTGCTCCTGGGGTTTGTTCCCCTCCTGCCAGGAGACCCACGGGACTTTGCCCAAGGTGTTGGGACCGCATGGCACCACTGGTGCCTGGTCTCTGGCCTGTAGCACATGCTCCAACATGTGTGAGCTCCCAGTACCCTGGCCATGTGTCTCCCACAGGTGTGAGGCGGATGAGGTGAGTGTGATAGTAAGAAACAAGCCTTGCGTTAGAAACAGTTAGAAACCCATCGTTTTCACCAGTTCACACGTTCAGTAAACATGCATTGCACTGAGGTGCCCACAGGGTGCATGGGCTCCCGTGGGTATGGGAGGAGAGGCTCAGGAGAAGCACAGGAGTGGTGGCTGCGGTTCCCCGTGTCCTGCCTGAGCTTCCGCTCTCAGCTGTGGCCACTTGCAAGAGAGCACTCTGTGTTGACCGATGCACCGGTGTCCTTCAGCTGCCAGAACAAGACCACAAACTGGACGGCTCAAAACAACAGGTTCCTTTCACAGTTCTAGAGGCCAGAAGTCCAAAGTTAAGGTGTCAACAGGATGGGTTCCTTCAGAGGCTCCAAAGGAGAGTCCATTCCTTGGCTGTCTCCAGTGGCTTAGTGGCCTCTGGTGGCTGTGATAATTCTTAGCATTCCTCGGCTGTGCCTTGGAGAGCTTCAGTTCCCACCTGCACCTTCACATGATCTCTCCTGTGTCCCTCTCTGTCCTCTCTCCTTACAAGGACATCTGCCATTGGAAATCTAGGATGATTCGTAATTACATTTGCAAATACCCTTTTCTCCAAATATGGTCACCTTTGCTCATTCTATGGGTTATGACTTGGACATACCTTTTGGGGACCATTGTTTGACCTACAGCAATTAAGTAAAAAACTCTAGTCCTGAGAGTGGTTGTGAATTTTCTATAAATTGTTCTGTCTCAGCTGGCAGTTTAGGCTCCTTCCGCCACAGACGGGGGCTGTGCACCCGCCATTCCTCTTTGGCACAAAGCTGCTGGAGCAGCAGGCCCTGGGTCCCGGACCCCTTGAGGTATCCAGCCATCCACTTTGCTTGTGAGGGAAGGGGAGTCTCTATTCAAATGGAAGGTTATAAATGACACCCAGGAAAAAGCTCTTGGCATACACTGCAAGGTGGCTCAGGCTGGAATTTCTTCACCTTCCAGTTGAAGCCATAGGCCTTGTATCACACGTCATTGGGAGGGTTTGTCATTGGCTCTTGGCTGTGCACAGCCTGTGCCGTTGCTGGTGCCACGCCACATAAACCATCATGCACCACTCCACCCACCCCTACATGCCATAGGCAGCTGTAGACACCTGAGGTCTCTGTCCCATTGGTACTATGGACCACAAAGGTGTCAGGCTTTTCCTCAGCCATCATAAGGGTCATAGCCAACACTTCTATTGCAAAAGACAGGTTAGCAAGACAAAAGCATGACAAATTAAGTTTTCTATGACACAGGAGTCCTTGGAAATGAAGACCCAAGACCCAGGGAAGACTTTTTTATTCTTAGGTTTGATAAAGAATGGACAGCCCTGTAGGTGACTAAAAAATATGATCTAATGGTGATAGACTGAGGGGGACCCCGCAGGGCCTCCCTGTGTAGCTTTCCTTCCCATGGGCGTGCGGTGGGGCCCCTTGGAATGAGGGTCTTGAAGGGAGAGTGACTTTTCCAGGTTTTATAGGTTGCTTTGGAAGGGAGGAGTCCTAGTTTCTCTGACCTGCCTTGGGGAAGAGGAATTCTGGTTTCTGTGTGTTGCTTTGAGGGAGAGGGGGCGGGAGACAGGAGGGCAGAGCAGCAGAGACCTGGCTGTCCAGGTCCAGTTGAGGCTGTCCAGCCTCCCTTAGTTCCAAGTGCTCAGCATGCCAAGTGCCATATTTCAGGGTATTGCGTTCTGAGCCCCAGCAGTAGATCCTTGTAGATTTCACAGACAACTTGGGGTCCACATAACTGGCTCTCAGCCCCCAATTTCAGAGGACTTCATTGCAGCCTGGTTAAAATCACCAAGTGTTTGAACAGATTCTTAAGAGTTGAAATTCATCACATTTGTCAGCAGAGGGTAAAAGGATCCCAGACGTGGGCTGGCACGAGTCGTGACCTCTGGTCTCCCCTCGTGGCCCTGGCTCCCAAGCTCCAGCAAGCCAGAAGCCCCCTTCAGTTTGGCCAGAATCGGAGGACACCCAGCCCCCCGTGCACCTTTTGGCAGCATCTTCAGAATGAGGCGAGTGCAGGTAGTTGTTGGGGAGCCTCAAGGGCCTTTTGAAGTCATGCCTGGCCCACGCTGGCCTCACGGGAACCCGGGTGCTCCAGCACCTGACTTGTCTAGGATGGGGACCTTCACCTCTGAAGACAGTCTAGACCAGCCTGTCCTGTGCCCCAGTGTGCAGTTTCCAGCAAGTTCCTGGTGATGCAGTGCCTCTGGCAGAGCCACACTGCTCAGCCCCTGTGGGCTCCTGGGTCGGCGGTCTGCACCCTTCTGCCGGGGCTCATCAGCCCCCTCCGCCATCCCACCAGGCTCCAGGTGGCTTCAAGCTCTACTTCAAACTGCTACACATGACACCGAACTTCCCTCCTTTCACGTGCTCCACTGAGATTCCTGACAGTTCACACCGCTGAGCAGGAAGGAGTCAAAACTGGACAAAGGAAGAGATCCAGGGCGGGTGGGAGATGGAACCCAGGTCGCCGTGGCAGTAGAGGCCACAGGCTGATTTTGTCGATGAACTTTGGGATCCCCATCCTGTGATGGAAATCCTCCCTCAGCAGAGCTGCTGGAGCCCACGCTCCTTGGAGCCTCCCCCATAGGTTTGCAAGGGTGGCTTCCGGCCAGGGAGGTGAGGCTGTGTGCTGGAGGTCACCTTGAATGAACCACGTCCACAAAACTCTCAGGTCCCAACTTGTCAGGAGACCTTGTCAACCGGAGTGTCCTGTGGGGTGGGTAGGGGTGCAGGGTGCCCTCTTGGCCTTGTCCCCCAAGGGGCCCCAGCCCTAGCCCCTGCCTTTGGGGCCTTCTGCACTCAGCGGCTCTGTAGGTCCAGGCACCAGGCATGACAGCAGTGCAGGTCCCTGTGGCCTCACCCCCTAGAAGCTCCATCCAGTCCTGAGTCTCGGGGGAGATTCAGATGCCGAGGACGCCACTGTTCCTAGCCACTCAGGACGTTGGGCAGGTAGATTACTTGAGCCCCGGAGTCTGAGGTTGCAGTGAGCTATGATCACACCACTGCACTCTAGTTTGGGTGACAGAGCAAGACCCTCTGTCAAGAAAATTTAAAAAAATAAATTTTAAAAAAAATAGAGGGATTGTCTCAGAGCTACTGAAGTAGTCAAGTAACACTTTGGCAGCTCTGTGGGCGTCCCTTAATCCCGTCAGTCGACATCCAAAACCATCATAGACCACGACCACTGAATGAGCAGGAGTGCTGCTCGGTGGCTGCTCCTGTCCCTATCCTCCCCCAACTGCTGCACGAGGCCTGGCCGTGAGTTCTGGCCACTATGATGGCAACCATCACCCCCACCATCCCGGCGCAGGGGCTGGGGCCACCCATCAGCACACCATGAGGTGGCAGAATCATTCATCACATGGAAATGACCACAGGTATAACTTCTCCAATTTAAGTTTTTTAATTTTAAAGTAAACTTCATTCTAGAAAATGCAAAGTTAGGGGAAGGACAGAGAAAGATCACACCACTCCACCACTTCACACACTCTCCAGGGCTGCTTAGCCGGCCTGAGACCATTTCCTGAGCTCTCTCTGGCACCAGCGTCCTGAGTGGCAGAGCGGCAGCCAGGAGCACAGAGGCCCAGAGGCTGATGAGCAGTCGGCCTCCACTGCCTCATGTTCCTCCCTCCTCCCTTCACCTGGAGAGGCTGAGGCCCGGTGTTCCTGCCTTTGGCTGGGGCAAGAGAGAAACCTGGCAGGGCCCTGCCCTCTGACCACAGGAGCCCCCGGCCGGGCTCCTGCCCCTGCCCTCTCAGGCTCTGGACCTGCCTGAGGCCTGCCCCACAGAGACAACCTGCCCCCACCCCCTTGGTGTAAATGCTGCCATCCACGTCCACCCAGCCAACCTCGGTAGGGCGAGCACCAGGCCTGTTCTCATGGTCCCCTGCACAGGCCTGTGAGTGGGGGAGGGACCTAAGTAAGCAGTCCCCTTCATTCACCGGTGTTTAGGGACAGGATTTTGGGATTGGGCCAGCCCTAAAGTGGAACTGGGTTGTTTCTCAGCCTGGATAGTTCTGTCAGAATGAACGAACAAAGCTGTGACTGGAGCCAAGCCCTGGCTCCTGTCTGTGGAGTCCACAGGGCAGCATCCTCCCAGCAGGACATGGGCCCATCAATGGTCACTCATGAAAGAGCAGGCTTTGCGGGGAAAACGAGGGAGAAGAGACCTGGAGACCTCTCCCGGCACTGAGAACGTGTCCAAGGAAAAGGATCTGCCGTCTCTACAGGTGCGACAGCCCCGGCGCCATTCCCAGGAGTGTGGGCCAGGCCCTTCACGGCCGCGTCTCGGGCTTCCTCCCAGAGGTGAGGTGGGGAGGCCGTGGCGGCTGCAGCCCCTGCTGCTGCTGCTTCTGTTTCTTTAGCGCTCGGTAGGCCTGCACGACCCGCTCCCTCTCCTCCCCTACAATCCGCTGTCGGGCCAGCGAGGTGGTCACAGGCCGGGGCACGCCACGAGGGCTCAGAAGCATCCTCAGCATCAGCGATTTCTTGCCAGGCTGAGGAAGAGGGGAGAGTGAGGCGCAGGCTTGGAGAGGAGGGGAGGGAACAGGCCTCATGGTCCAGCAGCTCTACACCCAGCGAGAACAAAGCGCTCTCTGGGCACAGGCCCTGGACCTGGCCCCGCCACAGATGGGGCACGCGCCGGCCAAGGCACCTGGTTCCTGGCAGCAGCACTGGGGGACAAACTCAACGACTCCCCTCCCACCAGCCCTGGCCTACCTGGTCCCCGCCTGCCCTCCTCCTGGGCTTGGTGGTCAGCTCTGGGGGCTGCAGGGCAACTTCACCGAACTTCACTGTGTCTGAGGGGACAGAGTACAACTGAGGACCGCTGCCCACACAGCCGCTGCAGCCCTGGCACCCAGAACCCCTACCCGCCCACGTGGCTGTCCACCCACCCTCTGCCTAGGGCCAGGACACATAACACCCACAGGTCCAAGGTCCCAAGGGAGACTACAAGTACCCACTGCAGCTGGGACTGGTGGGGAGCAGGCCTGTGACCACAGGGACCACAGCTGACACCACTGCTGCAGGAAGAGCTACCTTGGAGCAGCTCCTGCTCCAGCCTTTCTGCTGCTTTTTCCTCCTTTCTCTGCCGGATTTTATCCAGTCGCCGCTTTTGGAACCTGGGGAAGAAAACATGATGCTGTTCAGAGTCCTAAACTCTCTCTTCCCCCGTGGAGGAGGCAGAGGCCACCTGGCCCATGACGAATGCCCTGTGGCAGAGCTGGGACCCAGGTGGCTGCCTCCAACCTATTCCCCGTACCACCCCAAGACCCACAGCTGTCCACCAGAAAGGGCTCTGAACCCAACAGACTCCTCTAAGCTCCCCAAGCCAGGGTGACTGCCCCCAGGCAACATTTGACATGTCAAATGCAGACATTCAGGTTGTCACATTAGCAACGATTACTGGCACCTGGTGGGTAGAGGCCAGGATGCTGCCTAACACCCTACAATGCACAAGACCCCCACTGCAGAGAATCATCCGGCCAGTGTCAATCATGCTAGTGTGTTTAAAGGGTTTAGCAAAGTATCACACGTGTGACATGTCACCTTCAATGTGATTTTGGAATTTTTCATGTTGAATGGCAGTTCTGGAGATCACTGTGGCTTTAGGCAGCATTTGGGCTAGGTTCTCTGTGATGTAATTTTCATTGGCTAATGAAACTACAGGCAATACAAGAATTACAGGGACTCTACAAAGCTGAAAACAATCTCTCTAACCTTCAGAGCTTTTGGATAATTAAAAAGGTATACCTCGGCAGGGTGTGATGGCTCACGCCTGTTAATCCTAGCACTCTGGGAGGCCGAGGCGGGCGGATTGCTCAAGGTCAGGAGTTCAAAACCAGCCTGAGCAAGAGCAAGACCCCCGTCTCTACTAAAAATAGAAAGAAATTAAAAATATACAGAAAAAATTAGCCGGGCATGGTGGCGCGTGCCTGTAGTCCCAGTTACTCGGGAGGCTGAGGCGGAAGGATCGCTTGAGCCCAGGAGTTTGAGGTTGCTGTCAGCTAGGCTGACACCACGGCACTCTAGCCCGTGCAACAGAGTGAGAC
>CAUYRT010090453.1:0-45165 GCA_963574885.1 Lepilemur ruficaudatus | reverse complement strand
CACCGCTTATATTATCCTGGATTAAGCTTAAACCCATTATTCAAAGTGAGGTGACACAAGACTGGAAGAATGGGCCCCACATGTACTCGCCATCAAATTGGTACTGACTGATTAACACTATGGTGCTCAAATGGTGGTGGTATTCACTAGGGATTCAGGGGGTGGGGGTAAGTCCACATCTGAGCGATGTGGTGAGCACTGTGGAGGGCAGGGACATGCTTGAAAAGTGGTTGGGGAGGGGAATTAGGGGTCTTAATGGGGGAAGGAATTCCTCTAAAACTGATTTATGTGATTAACTGTACATTTTGGTAAATTCACTAAAAATCATTTAATTGTACACTTAAAAAAAAAGAAACTGTAAAGCACTAAGCAAATATAAAGCATAATCCTTTAAAAAAAAAAAAAGCCCTTAGTAAACATCAGTCTTACTGGCTTGTCATTTGCATCCATCTGTTTTTTCTTTTCTATATATATATTTTTTAAGAGACAGAGTCTCACTCTGTCACCCCAAGCTGGAGTGCAGTGGTATGATCATAGCTCACTGTAGCCTCCAACTCCTGACCTCAAGCAATCCTCCCACTTCAACCTTCCAAGCTGCTGGGATTACAGGTGTGAGCCACCATGCCTGGCTTCGTTTGTTTTTCACTTGGTAAGCTAAACATGTCTTCTAACTTTCCACTAAACCTTGCCCTCACTTTTTTCCTAAAGTCTAATTAAAAAGTACTTTGTGTGAGGGAAAGACAAAGGGAGGGAGATGAGGAAGGAGGGGCCAATTTAGCCACTATGCCTCCTTCCTCCATAAGTATCTCTCTTAGATTCGGCATTCTGTGAGCATCATGAATTTGCATCTCTTACATTTGTCCTTTTTTTGTGTTCTTAAATATTTATTTGTACCCCCTCAAAACACAAGGACTAAGACTGAAGCTGGAAGATACCAAAAAACTCAGCAATTGAGTAGGAAAAAAAATTAGTCAAACTCTTCACCGAACTGAATCACCTGTCTGCTGGACAGATGACTTGTATTTCTGCCTCTTCCTTTGGATTCTCCGATAACACCCACATTCCTGCAGCCTATATTCATGAGGTGATCTTAGAGAATTCTGACACAGGTTATGTCTAAGCCATAGAAAATGAACTGGTTGAGAGTGAAGTTTTAGGTCAATAAAATTATCTCCAGAATGATCTGAATTTGCAGGCTTGATTGAATTACTGTTATGGAATGCCCATCTAATTCTTTGGGGGGTTACAGAAAGAATTGTTTTTATCTCAGAACACCTGCATTCCGTGTGTGTGTGTATTCTATATATTTTTATATGTTTAATATATTTATATATAATTATACATATGTTATGTGTATATATATACATATATTTATAGATAAATATATTTTTTATTTATATTTGAAGAAATATGTAGATCCATACTCTCTCCATACACAATGAGATTTTATATTGGTCTAGTAGAATAAGTTAGAATTTCTTTTGTACAGAATATCTTCTATAATCAGTATAACTCAGTATTATAATCAGTACTATTACCAAGGTTTTATTCACACAGACATACACACATGGAGTAAAACCTCATATATGAATCCACTGATAGTAAACAAATCAAAAAAGATAAGGAAGAGTATAGTTCAAATTTTCAGGACTTTCCCACACTGGAATTTTGCATTAGGACCAATTATCACTGTATTTCTCTTTTATAACCAATCGAAGATAGGCTGGCCGCCATTTTGGATACCCAAAACTGTGTTCTCCTAATGGATGTGTAGTTTTGTTTAGGGTGTTTGAACTACCCTATGTAAATACAAACCTAGCAGAGCAACTGATGTGCCAGGTCTTTTCATTGTAAAGAAAACAAAAGGGCAAAGTTATATTCAGAGTAGTCCCAGCCACGCATCACCTGGGGCCAGCTAGCAAGAGGGTGCAACAAGATCTCTTGGCTTTAATGATGTTTCTGTTGAAAACTGTTGGAAGCAGTGTTAAATTCAAGTGTGCTCTGCAAAACACTTGCCAAATGAGATGCTTCACAAGAAAGGATTCTGGTCAAGCAAGTTTGGAAACACTGACTATTATTATGTCTCCCTCTAGGAGATTCTTATGTACCATAACCAGTTGCAGACACTGGAAAGCCCCAGAGCAAAGCAATCGATTTTACTTTGTTTAAAACAATATTTCTAGACATAGCTAGAAATTTTTTCTCATAACATTCCTTTGAGAAATGTTGGTGTACAAATTTTAGTTTGGTCTTGGATTAAGCAAATTGATCTAACTTTTCGCTTATAGAGAAATATTCAGTACAATTTCCTTTTCATGGTTAATTAATATAAGAGAAACCATAAAGCTCTGCAAAAATTCCTAGGGAAAGCAATTACGACAAAAGGGCCCATCTATCCCCCCAAAGAAGAAAGGCAATAAACAGCACAATGTCAAATTTCTAGTATTGCATTATTTTTTCCCCACAGCCACAAAGCTGCCTTTCCAGCTGATTCACACCCTGTGCTGCGCAGACTGACCTAATAGGATTGGTGCAACCTGTTTCATATGATTTTACCAGGGTAAGGTACTGGAGTGGCTCCACTGTATACATTTACACACCAAGATTCTGCATTGAGAGAAATACATGCTGTTCTATATCTAAGTAATGACCTTTTGGGAACTTTTATCTTATGTCTTTTGGGATTGTGTTTACTGCTAACGCATCATAGAGATGATATTTTACTGTGAGGTTGGTGTGTTTGTGTGTATGTGAATCTCACATACATGATAGTAGTAATAATACCATCTGAGAATTATAGAAAAAGTTTACTGCATCAGACCATTGGTTCTTCCAACCCTGTATTTTATCTGTGCTTTGTTGTACCAAGAAAACATGAGATGAATAAGTGTTTGTCCTGTCCTTTGCTTTCTTCTAGGTAGTATGTTTTCTTGGCTTTACTGTCATCTTGAGCCTTGTTTTGGAGGGCAGAAGAATGCTTAGGTCATGTTTAGTTTTTATAGCCTCATTTAGTGGAAATGGATCCTTTGGGCCCAGTCTATGCCCATTGCCTAAATTTAAAGTTCCTCTTCTTGCAGGTGGCTTAATTTATATTTGTTGATGGCACAATGAATGCAAATAACCACACAGGTGACCTTTAGGAGGCTGAGAGAGCCAAACCAATTATGTAAGTGACTTGAATTCAGAAAGGGATTTTGATATCTTTTGAGCATTTCTACAGATACTTGTTTCTTGAGGAAGGAAAATATTTAATCACCCAGTAGACATTTTGAAAGTATATAGAGTACTAATGTATAGTAAATGATCAGGTATTTCAATACCATAACACTAGATGAGTGATATGGTAAAAGGAAACCTGAGCAGAATTATAGAACCCCTAGAATGGATTGGACTTTGGGGGAATTATCTGTTCAATCCATTTTATCACATTCTTTTCTATGCTAGCATGTCTACACCTATACCTCAAATGAGAACATAATTGAGACTGAGTCATGACCTAATATGGCATGATATATGACAGTAATAAATTGTTTATTCATGATCTGAGTGCTCTTAATAGGGAGATTCTGTCCAACAATCTGTCCAAAATTATGCTTTGGCTACAGCTATTAATGAAATCAGGTAAATGAAATACCTTTTTCTCAAGAAAAATGTATTTGTGGCAATGCTAATACTGAAAAAGATCCCTTCTCTGGAAGCAAAGTAGAAGTTACTCAATCCTCAAATCTTTACTCAATTTGATCAATAGAACTATTTCAATAAATCTATGTATTTGAAACTAATAAAACTTATTTCAAATGTAAATGTCTCTAATTTAAAAATTGATTTTGGAAATAAGAAAAAAAGACCTCTCTGCACTGTCTCACAGTCAGGAGAAAGAAAACATAAAGATGACTGAACATTTTCATTCATGTTTTGTACTATCAAAATCTGTGTGGTTCGTAGTCTATTCTTCCCTCTTTTCCCCACAATGGAGCTCACTCTCTATCCCACCACTAAGTCCTACCAACTATTTGAGAGTCAGTCTTAACCTTAAGCAAGAGCTTCAGCCCAATGCCTTGGAATCCAGTATTGCCACTGGAGTCATTCTTATTGCTGCCACTCTAGTCCTGAAGACAGACCTTCCAACTTATGCCACTGTATCTGATTCTCTGCCTCAGTAACCCACCTTTACCCAGTCTCAAGGACTGTGTTCTTTTGGTTCTTTGGAAGATTAGAGGCTAAAATCTGACCTCTGAAGTCCGTCCTAGTTGCCTCACTACTGAACTGGCCCCCACAGAGACTTTCTCTGTGCTTCCTGGCATTTGCATGCTTGGGACTCTGATCATCTCCTGACTGTGGTTTCCCCCATTATCATCTTTACTTGCAAAGTGATTCAATTAATTTAACAATGTCCAGCTGTATTCTGTGACATAGCAAGTGTCACTCATTAAAAAATTGAAAAAAAAAAACTATAACATATTGGCATTCTTAGATATGTAACCTCTTCATTAAAAAATTGCCAAACAAATGGGAATCTTTGCTAATTTATCGGGATCATTTGTGTTTCTTGAAAAGATTTTTGTATGTTTCAGTATTTATGGGAAGTAGGAGCATTTAAATTCTTTAAAGTTAATAAAGAATGAGCAGAGTTTTATCTGGTTTCCTTGGTGACTCACTGGTTGAAAACAAACAAACAAAAAATACTATGTAAGAAGCAAAGTTAAAAATCTCATATAATGATACCTATAAGAAATAGCTGTGAAAGCTATAAGAATAGATAGTATATACATCATATTGGACCAAAAATATGAACATTGAAATTTGGTTGGGGCTAATGTAAGTTCTTACCTATGCCATAAAGCAAGAAAGAGAAATAAAAGACATACAGATTGGAAAAGAAGAAATAAAATTCTTTGCAGACAATGTGACTATGTAGAAAATACTAAGGGATCTATTAAAATAAATCTAGAACTTATAAATGAGCCTTAGAAAAGTTGCATGATACAAAATTAACATGCAAAAATAGATCTTATTTCTATATATTAATAGTAGCAATGAACAACTAGAAACCAAAATTGAAAACAATAATAACATTTATAATACCACCAAGAAAAAGAGAAACACTCAAGTATAGATCTAAGAAAACATATAAAAGGTCACTATGCTGAAAATTACAAAAAGATCATGAAATAAATCAAAGAAAACCTAAATAAATGGAGATACATACCATGTTCATGGATTGTAAGACTCGACATAGTAAAGATGTTAATTCCCCTCAAATTAATCTAGAACTATACCATAACTCCTATCAAAAATACCAGCATGATTCTTTGTAGATATGGACAACTTCTTTCTAAATTATATGGAAAGAAAGGAAGTAGAATAGCCAAAAGCAGTTTGAAAATAAGAACAAAGTTGGAAGAATCACACCACCTAATTTTTAGACTTACTATGTGGTTACAGTAATCAAGATAATGGAGTACTGGGGTATTGACAGAAGAATATATACATAGATCAATAGAAGAGAATAAAAAATCTAGAAATAGACCCCACAAATAGAGTCAATGTATTTTTGACAGAGATGCAGAACCAATTTAATGGCAAAAACATAGTCTTTTCAACAAATGGCATTAGAACAATTGGACATCTACAGGCAAAAAATTGAACCCCAACCTGTATCTCCTAACTTATAGAGAAATTAACTCAAAATGGATCATAGATCTAAATTTAAGATGCGAAACTAAAAAACTTCTAAAAGAAAACATAGGAAAAAAATCTTGATGACCTGGGACTAGGCAAAGAGTTCTTATTCACAATATCAAAAAAGAAAGAAAGAAAAAAAAAAAACAGAACTTAATTAAAATTTAAAAAATTTTTGCCCTACAAAAGACAGTATTAAGAAAGTTAAAAGACAAAGTACACATTGGGAAAAAATATTTGCAAATCACATACCGAACAAAAGACTTGTTTCCAGAATATATAAAGAGCATTCAAAATTGAATAATAGAAAAACAAAAAACTCAGCTAAAAAATGGGCAAAAGACTTGGACACTTCACCAAAGAGAATACATAGAAGGCAAACAAACATGTAAAAAGATGGTTAACATTGTTAGCCATTAGGGAAATTCCCAAACCACAATGGGATATTACTATACATCTATTAAAATTGTTAAAATAAAAATTATTAATGCCATGTGACAATGAGGATGTGGAACAACTGGAATTTTGATACACTGATGGTGAAAAAGTACAGCCATCCTGGAAAATAGTTAGGTAGTTTCTTATAAAGTTAGACATGCACTACTCATCCCAGCAATCCCATTCCTACATATTTACCCTAGAGAAATGAAAACATGTGCACACAAAAACCTGTACATGAATGTTCACAGCAACTTTATTGATAATTGCAAAAAATGGGAAATAACCTAAATGTTCTTCTACAAGTGAATGGATTAACAAAAAAAACCCTTTACTACATCCATACAATGCAAAACTATTCAGCAATATAAAGGAACAAAGTATTGATAATGCAAAAACTTAATGAATTTCAGGGGCACTATGCTAAGTGAATAAAGCCTGTCTCAAAAAATTGTATATTCTATATGTTCCCATTTTTATGACATTCTAGAAAAGATGAAGCTATAATGACAGGGACCATATCGGTGACTATTTGGCATTACAGATGGGTAGAGGGAGGGTGTGGTTACAAAGTGATTACACATGGGAGATTTTGGGGCTGATGGAACTGTTCTGAAGTAAAAAAGATAAACCTCTCCCCTCAAAGTGAATTGTGAGTTACAGGATTACATCCAGACAGAGAGTACAGAAACCTCTGTATTCATATGTAAAGGTGAGCAAGCCTTTAGGATGAACGGATATGATTTTTTTAACTTTTTGTTTTTAAATAATTATAGACACAAAATAAGTTGCAAAAATAGTACAGAGTGATCTCATAATAATCCCACAGTAGATTATTAAAACCAGAGAATTGACATTGGCACATTTAACCAGCCTGCAGGAAGAAAGCTAAAGACACACATTTGAAAAGTAGTAGGGTATAGTCATACAAAGAATTAAAAAGAACTTTTAAGAAATTAAAGGGGAACTTTTCTGTCTGTATCCTGATTTTATTGGTGGTTACAAGAATCTATTTATGTGTTAAGATTCATAGAATACCAAAAGGGGGTCATTTTTACTGTATGTTAATTCATTAAGAAATAAAGAAGACATAGCACTGGAATTTTATGTTAAGAGGAGTATGTATATAGTTGATGTTTAATGTAATTTTATGAGAGAATCTTTCCTAATGGAAGGATAGCCTTCTAGTTCCTACTGAAAATGTGAAATTGGGCTGAGCATGGTGGCTCATGCCTACAATCCTAACACTTTGGGAGGCTGAGGCAGGAGGATTGCTTGAGACCAGCCTGAGCAAAAGTGAGACCCATCTCTACAAAAAATAGAAAAATTAGCCAGTCAGGGTGGTGCACTTGTAGTCCCAGCTACTCAAGAGACTGAGGCAGGAGGATCACTTGAGCCCAAGAATTTGAGGTTGCAATGAGCTATGATGATGCCACCGCACTCGAGCCTGGGTTGGGTGACAGAGTGAGACTCTGTCTAAAAAAAAGAAGAAGAAGAAAGAAAGAAAGGAAGAAAAGCAAAGAAAACAAAAATTGTGAAATTGAACAACTGGTTTAGACTTGTGAATATACGGTGATAGTTCACTATACTTATGTATTTTTTATGGAACATCTAAGAAAAGTTTTGGTTCACCACACATACATGCATATGTTTAATCTCTTAGATGTATAGTAGTTATTTAATTCCTTGGGAAGGTTTTGTTTGTTAATTCAGATAAAAAATAAGTGAATTATTTAAAAATAAATCCAGAATAAATAAATTTATAAATCTGTTCCAATGCTTGAAGGTATTCAATTAAGCCTGTAAAAGAGAGTAAACATTTTTGAAAAGCTCTAAGTGACTGATCAAATCTGCAGATTTACAAATAACATGTGTAAGCTGATCTTAAAAGGCTAAGAAAAAAACCAAATTTTTGTATTTGTCGTTTCAATATATTGAATATCGGTTTTAATACCCAAAATGAAATTTCTAGGGAAAAGGAGCCTTGATTGATTAGAGAAATTCAATGGCTGTGAATGTAATTCAGGACCAAAAAACAAACACACATGGGACTAAAAAGGGCCACTTAGGAAAAAAATCAATGATTGAGTTTAAAAAATGAGAAACTGAAAAATATTCTCCATGTTCTCTTTCTGAATTAAGAAGCATGACTACAAAATTCTATTGCATAAGTAAGATAAAGTAAGAAAGCAATGTCACTTTCTATTAAAGCAAAGTAAAAGAGAATACCTGATGTGTAAGGGAAAGAGTTTTCAGAGATACCAGAAACAGAGAGCCGGAGACATGGAGGTATAGACCCAGAGAGTTTCCCAAACAGACAGAAAGTCACAGAGTGACACATGAGGGAAAAAAGCTCATTAAGCAACATTTACAGCTTGTGATTTTAAAGGATACTGTTACTATTTAAAGTAATTATTTTTTCTCCCCACGCAAGGATAAAGCAAACAGCTTTTGTGGTCCTTGCTCCTTAAGCCAGATAAAAATAAATTCCAAACTTGTATATTCTAATAATATATGGCAAATTAAGAGGTACACCTGACTAGGAATTAGAAAATACAGATTCGCATCTCAGCTTCTCCTGAGAAAGTACATTCATCTTCTTTGATCCGGAATTTTCTCAGATTTAAATGGGAATAATAATCGCTGCTTTGCCTGTGTCACAGAATTTTTATGAAGATCAAAGAGATAATAAATGTGACTTTTGAAAATTGTAAATTACTATATACATAAGGTATTATTATCATACTTAACGGATGCAAATGAAGAGCTCCGAAGAAGTATTAATTCTATTTGAATACATTTCATTGTGAAAACGGCAGAACTTTATTTTCTGTGGACATTCGAGGTATTTGTGCTTTCGGTTACTTCCTTCTAGTCTAGCCGAAAAGCAATCTTTTTCTTGTTCAAGTGTTTAAATCTGATACTTCTCCTGTCCTCTCATGTTCTACCATCCTGCTTCCAAAAGCCCCTCTCCAAAAGGAGTTAAAACTCCAAAATAGGCGATAACTCCTATTACAATAAAAAAGATAACTTTTCTCCCCAGTACCTCACCCTAAAAGTTATTGTGAGTTATAGAATTATGCCCAGAGACTGAAGAAATATTTGTATTAACATGTAAATAGGAGCAGTAGGTGAGCTTAGCTTTTATCATGCATATAGTTCTAATTTTAAAATTTTTTTATTTAGAAATAATTATGGACACAACAGAAGTTACAGAACAGTGCAGAGAGGTCTCATGTACCGTCACCCAGTTCCCCTCAGTGGTAACATCTTACACAACCATAGTGCATTATCAAAACCAAGAAATTCACCTTGGCACAATTCGCCATACTACAGAAGGAAAGCTAAAGACACCAGTTTGAAGAATGACAGGGTATTCTTAAAGGGAACTTTTAGAAAAAGGTAGACAGAAAAACCAAGGAGTTGGTTTCCAGCACGGCCTCATCAAGTGGAAGGAGTGGGAATACGGTTTATCAGAAGAGAGAAGAGAGAGTTCACAGGCCACACGTGTAAAGATGGCAGTTGCGGTGGGGTCCAGAGTGGTATGATTCTTTCAGTTTTCCAGTGACTAAAGATGACGTAAGAACCATTTTGGGGTTTATGCTGGAGGTTTGAATGAAGAGTGAAGAGCAAAGAAGAATGTTAAAGTGTGTGCAGTATTTGAGAGTTTGTCAAATTGAACTGAATCCTATCAGGGTTTTTCTACCCATCATTTGTCTAATCTTCATACAGCCACAGGAAGTGTCTCTGGGACACTTGGCACCCTGTACCAGGAACAGACAGCATGAGAAGGGAGGGTGCTATTGCAGAGTAGGAAGGGGTGTGGGGTGCGGGAAGGGAAAAATTCTAATACCAAGAGCCCAGCCTTGGGAGGAGAAAATCCTAATCCTTTTGGCAGATGATAAAGTAAAACCCATTTTCTCAAACAGAACATTTTCTGTTTTGGCAGCCACCAGGGGCCGTATTTCCTTACAACCTTGATGAAGATGCTTAAAGCAGCCCAGATCAGATTCTACTCAGCAAATCAATCACAACCAAAATTTATGAAAAACAGAAACACTCAGTATTCTGGTAGGATAAAAGAATGTCAGCTTAATTTTTATTTATATTATTCTCCTTAGTCTAGACCGAATCATCTATTTAATTAATAAATAGCTTCAAAATTCCCCTGCTGTCCTTAGAATCATTCTCCATAAGAGTCACACAAAGAGTTGGAGAAGGGTCTAATTTATGTCTTTGATGCACTTTAGCTGATCTTTAAATTTTGACCTTGTTTATTATATTTTCAGAAGCCATGTGTGGAGTTAGTCAATAATGTAATCCAATCATCAATAAGATACAAACTTCTTGTTTATTAATACATAATTAAAAATGTATATGATAAAAAGATATTGACTGTAGCCAAGAGTGTGGATGACAAGAACAATTACGGTGCAGACTCCTAATCGCTGTGTGAGCTGTGCACACCAGTGAAAGTCAATAGTCTGTTTAAAAGTCACCATGCATACTTTTCTTTTTGTTGTCTTCTTTTTTTTTTTTATTTAAAGTCTGGCAATGGGACTTGTTAGCTTTTATTTTATATCTGGGTTTGCTTTTGGAACTTTAACTTACTGAGGAAACACTTACTGAGTAACCACCTCTGGCTCTGGCTCCACACTAGGCTCTGACGGTACAGAAAAAAATCACGCCCACAAGGGGCCATGCTGGCTGGATGCTACCTACGTCTCCAAACTAAAACAAGGCATACGAGACCAGGTATATGGATGGTTCACCCTTCTCATTTGAAGATCATTCATCACTAAGCATGAGCTCTGAGTTGTTTACTAGAGTGGGGATACCTGGTCCCTCCCCAGCCTACTCCCCTAACAAACACATTTCCCAGAGGCTGTAGAGACTGATGCTCATCTGTGACCAGGGAACCGAGTGAGAAGGACTGACCATACAAGAGCTACACTGCACCTTTGGCCCCATCAAACAACTGCACTGTCCAAAGTTTTGTAGGGAATATGGTTATTCTTTTATAAATATAGACAGATATATGCATGTATATATGATTTATATTCCAGTGAGTTTGAAATGGCCAGCCAGAGAGCTTCCAGGGGGCTGCAGCCAAAAAGGATGGTTACTGTTTATATCAGATATAATGAGGAATCTATGTTTCCATAGGACAGAAGGAGGGAGGGGAAAATTTTTGTTTTTAGTCTCAATCTGGTAACCATTCTTCCCAGCAGATTATAAATCATGCCTTCCCACTGCCCAGCCTCCGCCCCCACAAAACATAGAACACAGGTAGGAGAGACAGAGAAGGAGAGACAGAACTGCAGTGCTACACAACCACAACCATTTCCTACTGATAAATAGCTGGTGGCAGTCACTTTGCAGAGCCCATTGAAGGAAAGCAATCCTCTTAAATGTTGGCTTTGAACAGATCTGGAAAGTAGCGATAGCCTAGCAGTATGGCTGATAAAGACCAGATGTGAATCGTGAACTTTGGAGAACTAACACTAAGATTTGAGAGCCTTGGCATTCTTTGCAATTATCATTAAAAGCCATGATACAAAGAAGTGATTTCAATCCATCTTGACATGACAACTGTACACAAAAGAAAACAAAGATGAACATAGGAAAATATAAAGGCATTTCCTAAAGCCAACCATGGATAAGAGTTTCAAATTTTTGAATAATTAAGAAAAAAGTGTATAAATTAATATCCTCACGTTATGCCATTTGTAATTACATATGTTATCTTTTTGCTAATATTAAATAATCCCTATCCAAGTTATAAATTAAATCCTTTAGTAGCCATTATGAAGTGGCTGCTTCAGTTTGGATAAAAGCACACAGGAAGTTAAAGGCAACACTAGAAAAGGTCAGCTGGCTGCCTGCCAAGAGACCTTCCAAGGTAGTGTTTTATAGTCCATGGAGAATTTATCAGGTCCAGAATATGGTCCTTCAGAAACTTGATTTTGACACTGTCAAGACTATGTCCACTTATGAGTGTTAAACTCATGCTACCACAACTCATGAAAGACTGATGTATAATACTAGGACAGTGCTTAAGATTGTGGGCAGATCAAACAAACTAATGTTTGAATTCTGGCTCTGCCATACTTAGCTGTATGACCTACACAAGCCTTTCTTTCCCACCTGCAAAACAGGTATCATAACTTACTTTAAGAAGTATTTTTTAAGGATTATGTGGAAAAACAATGTTATGTAACATAATTTATGTTTTCCAATTGAATAGTACATTGTCATTCCATTTAACATAATACTAAAATCCTCCAAAACATGTTTGTTGTCTGTCTTGGCAATATTTCTTGGAGTTGATTTTCTTGTACTAATTCATCCTATTTACAAGGCTATTTTAACATTTAATGTTGCATTCACATTCCCTCACTGTTAATGAATAAAAATAAAAATATTTATGGAAAGATTTTTCAAAACAGCAAGACCTGCTGCCTAGGAGCTGGAATATGCTAACAACAATTTATTAACATCATGACAAATCATTGGCTTTTTTAAATAATTAATTAATTAACTTTATTTTACATAAAAGTTTTAGGTTCCCAGCAAAAATGAGCAGGAAGTATAGAGAGTTCCCATATACTCTCTGTCCCCACACACCCCCAATCTCCCCCACTATCAACATCCTGCATTATAGTGGTACATTTCTGACAACTGGTGAACCTACATTGACACATCATTACCCCCCAAGTCCATAGTTTATATCAGGGTTCCCTCTTGTGTTGTATATTCTATGTGTTTTGAAATATACAATCATATATATTCACCATTGTAGCGTCATACAGAATATAATGCTAAAGGTTAACTTTCATCCTTTTTTCTGAATTATTAAACAAATCTGAAACTTTTATCCATAGTTGGCTTTAGGAAATGCCTTTGTATTTCTCCTCATTTATCCTTTTTTTTCTTGTGTGTCCAATTGTCGTGCCAGGATGGATTGAAATCATTTCCTTGTGTAATGGCTTTTAATAATATTTGCGAAGAATGCCAAGGCTGTCAAATCTTAGTGTTAGTTCTCCAAAGTTCACAACTCACATGTGGTCTTTATCAACCTTCCCTAAAAATCCTCTATGCTCTGCTTTCCCTCTCTCTCTCTTAACCTCTAGCAATCATTGATCTCTTTTTATTTTCTTCATAGTTTTGCCTTTTCCAGAATGTCATATACTTGGAATCAGAGTACGGAGCCTTTTCAAATTGGCTTTTTTCACTTAGTAATACGCATTTAAGTTTCCTCCATATGTTTTCATGGCTGGCTAACTCATTTATTTTTCATGCTGAATAATATTCCATTCTCTGGATGTACCACAGTTTACCATTCACCTACTGAAAAATCTCATGGTTTCTTCCAAGTTTTGCCAATTATGAATAAAGCTGCCATAAACATCCACGTGTAGGTTTTGGTGTGGACATAAATTTTCAACTCATTTGAGTAAATAACAGGTAGTGTGACTGCTGATCATATAGTAAGAGACAGTATGTGTAGTTTTTTAAGAAACTGTCAGATTGTCTTCAAAAGTGGCTGTACCATTTGCATTCCCACGAGAAATGAACGAGAGCACCTGTTGCTCCATACCCGTGTCAGCATTTGGTGTTGTCAGTGTTTTAGACTGTGGCCATTCCAATAGGTATGCAGTGGTATCTCATTGTTTTAATTGACAATACCCTTATGACAATGATGTGGGCCATCTTTTCATATGCTTACATGCCACCTGTATATCTTCTTTAGTGAGGTGTCTGTTCCGGTCTTTTGCCCATTTTTGAATTGGGTTGCTCGTTTTCCTATTGCTGAGTCTTGAGAATTCTTTGTATATTTTCAATAACAGTCCTTTATCAGATGTGTCTTTAGAAAATATTTTCTCCCATCTGTGGCTTTCTTCTCATTCACTTGACATTGTTTTCACGAAGTTTTTGATTTTTGTAAGCTCCAGCTACCAATAGTTTCTTTCATGGATCCTGCCTTTGGTATTATAGCTACAAAGTCACTGCCATATATAATATCATCTAGATTTTCTCCTATGTTATCTTCTAGGAATTTTATAATTTTGCATTTTTCATTTAAATTTATGATCTATTTTGTGTTGATTTTTGTGAAGTATATAAAGATCCATGTCTAGATTTATTTATTTTTGCATATGGATATCCAGTTTTTCAGCATCATTTGCTGAAAAGACTGTCTTTGCTCCATCCTATTGCCTTGCTCCTTTGTCAAAGATCACCTGATTCTATTTTTGTGGGTCTATTTCTGGGTTCTCTATTCTATTCAATTGATCTATTTGTCTATTCTTTCACCAATACAACACTATCTTGATGACTGTAGCTTTATAATAAGTTTTGAAGTTGAGTAATGTCAGTCCTCTGACTTTGTTCGTCTTGTTCAATATTGAGTTGGTTATTCTGGGTCTTTTGCCTTTCTATGTAAACTTTAGAATCAGTTTGTCAGTATCCATAAGATAACTTGCTGAGATTTTGATTGAAAAAACTTACTGGGATTGCATTAAATCTATAGATCAAATTGGGAAGAACTGACATCTTGATAATATTGACTCTTCCTGTGCATGTCTCTCCATTTATTTAGTTTTTGTTTGATATCTTTCTTCATAGTTTTGTCATTTTCCTCATATAGATCTTGTATATATTTTGTTAGATTTATAGGCAAATATTTCAGTTTTTCCACCTAATGTAAATGGTAATGTGTTTTTAATTTCAAATTCCATTTGTTTATACTAGTATATAGGAAAACAATTGACTTGCATGTATTGACCTTGTATCTACCAACATTGCTATAATAGTTTATTAGTTCCAGGAGAGTTTTTGTTGTTGTTTTTGTTGATTCTTTCAGATTTTCTACTTAGGCAATCATGTTATCTGAGAGCAAAGGCAATTTTATTTCTTCCTTCCCAATCAGTTTCCTTTTCCTGTTTTATTGCATTAGCTAGGATTTCCAGTATGGTGTAGGAAGGCAGTGGTAAGAGGGGACATACTTGCCTTGTTCTAATCTTATTGAGAAAGTTTTGAGTTTCTCATCATTAATTATAATTTTAGCTGTAGATATTTTGTAGATGTTCTGTATCAAGTTGAAGAATTTCTGAGTTGCTGAGAATTTTTATCATGAATCAATATTGCGTTTTGTCAAAGGTTTTTTCTGCATCTGTTTACATGATGATGTGATTTTTCTTCTTTAGCCTGTTGATGTAATGGGTTACATTAATTAATTTTTGAATGTTGAACCATCTTTGAGTATCTGGGATAAAACCTCCTTAGTTGTGATATATAATTCTTTTTATAAATGTTGAGTTATGTTTTCTAATATTTTGTTCAGAATTTTTGCATCTGTGCTCATGAGAGATATTAGTCTGTAGTTTTCCTGTGATGTCTTTATCTGATTTTGATATTGGAGTAATACTGGCTTCATAAAATGAATTAGGAAGTATATTCCCTTTGTAACTATCTTCTGGAAGAGATTGCAGAAAATTGGCATAAATTCTTCTTTAAATGTTTGGTGGAATTCACCACTGAATGCATGTGGGCCTGGTGCATTCTCATTGGGAAGGTTATTAATTATTGATTCAATTTCTTTAATAGATATAGGCCTATTTAAGTTATCTATTTTTTCTCATATGAGTTTTGGCAGATTGTGTCCTTCAAAGAATTGGTCTACTTCATCTAAGTTACCATCTAATTTTTTCTTAATTTAGAGGAATAAGATTATTTATAACATTCTATTATTATCCTTTTAATATCCATAGGATACACAGTGATGTCCTTTCTTTCAGTACTTACATTGGTAATTTTTATCTTCTCTCCTTTTTTTCTTAGTTAGCCTGGCTAGAAGCTTATTAATTTTATTGATCTTTTAAAAGAAATAGCTTTTGGTTTTGTTGATTTTCTCTATTGATTTATTGTTTTCAATTTCATTGATTTCTGCTCTAATTCAATTATTTCTTTTCTTCTGCTTAATTTGGATTTAATTTACTTTTTAATTTGCTCTTCATAGTCTAGTTTCCAAAGTTAGAGGTTTAGATTATTGACTTTCAATCTTTCTTTTTTTCTAATGTATACATTCAATGCTATAAATTCCCCTCTAAGCACTGCTTTCCCTGCATCCCACAAATGGTAGGATATGGTGTTTTCATTTTCATTTAGTTCAAAATATTTTTAAGGTTATCCTGAGATATCTTCTTAAACCCACATTTAATTTAAAAGTCTGTTGTTTAATCTCCAATTATTTTGGGATTTTCCAGCTACCTTTCTGTTATTGATTTGTAGTTTAATTCCACTGTGTGCTGAGAGTGGACATTGCATGATTTCTACTGTTTTAAATCTGTTAAGGTGTGTTTTATGGCCCAGAATGTCTCTTATCTTGGTGAATGTTCCATGTGAGCTTGAGAAGAATATTTAAACTGCTGTTCTTGGGTAGAGTAGTCTATAGATGTCAATTATATCCAGTTGATTGATGGTGCTGTTGAGTTCAACTATGTCCTCAACTGATTTTCTGCCTGCTGGATCTGTCCATTTCTACTAGAGGGATGTTAATGTCTCCAACCCTAATAGTGGATTGATCTGTTTCTCCTTGGGGTTCTATCAGTTTTTGCCTCATGTATTTTGATGTTCTGTTGTTAGGTGCATACATTAAATATTGCTATGCCTTCTAGGAGTATTACCCCCACTTTTTTTTTATCAACTCACTCACTCACCCACTCACTTGTATTACCCCTTTATCATTATTTAGTGCCCCTCTTTATCTCTGATAACTTTCCTTGCTCTGAAGTCAGCTGTCTGAAATTAATATAGCTACTCCCACCTGCTTTGATTAGTGTTAGCATGGTATGCCATCCTCAATCCCTTTACTTTTGATCTATGTGTGTCTTTATATTTAGAGCAAATTTCTTATAGACAACATATAGTTGGCTCTTGGTTTTTGATCCACACATACAACCTCTTTTAATTGTTGCATTTATAACATTGATGGCAAAGTGATTATTGATATACTTGGACTAATAGCTAACACATTTTTTTCTGTTTTCTATTTATTGCATCTGTTCTTTGTTCCTACTTTTGCCTTTGGTGGCTTTAAATGAACATTTTATATGATTACATTTTCTTTCCTTTCTTAGTATAACAGTAATACCTTTTTGCTTCACATTTTTAGTGGTTGCCTTAGAGTTTGTAATATACATTTATAACTAATCCAAGCCCACTTCTAAATAATTCCATACCATTTCATAGGTACAAGTACTTTATAATAACAGAATACCTTCCTCCCATCCCTGGTATCATTGTTGTCATTTATTTCCCACATATATAAGCATATATATGCATAAATAATAAAATACACTATTGCTATCATTTTGATCAAACTGTTATCTCTTTAATCAAGAATAATAGTGGAGTATTTTTTGTCTTCACTTATTCTTTCTCTGTCCTTTATGTAGATTCAAGTTTTTGACCTATATCATTTTCTTTCTTTCTGAAGTACTTTTTAAAAATTTTCTCATAAGGCAAGTCTATTGGCTACAAATTCCCTCAATTTTTCTTTGTTTGAGAAAGTCTTTATTTCTCTGTCACTTTTGAAGAATAATTTCACAGGGTACAGAATTCTATGCTGTTGAGTTTTTTTCTCTCAACACATTAAATATTTCCATCTAGTCTTTTTGATTCCATGTTTTTTCACGTAACTCATATCTTTGTTCCTCTATACATAAGATTTTTTTCCATCTGCCTTCTTTAAAGAGTTCTTATTTTTGATTTTTTAAAGTCTGAATATGACAAACCTATGCAAGGGATTTTTTTGTTTGTTTTGTTTTGTTTTGTTTTGGCATTTATCCTGCTTGGAGTTTTCTGAGCTTCCTGAATCTGTGGCTTGGTGTCTGATATTAATTTGGAGAAATTCTGTCACTATTGCTTCAAATATTGTTTCCCTTCCTTTCTTTCTTCTGCTTCAGGTATTCCCATTATGAGCATTTACACCTTTTGTAGCTGTCTTACATTTCTTAGATATTTTGTTCTCTTATTTTTTTTCCTCTTTGCTTTTCAGTTTTGGAAGTTTCTATTGACATATCCTCCAGCTCAGAGATTCCTTCCTCAGCCGTGTGCCATCTACAATGAGCCCATCAAAGGCATTCTTTATTTATGTTACAGTGGTTTTTGATCTCTAGCATTTCTTTTTGTTTCCTTCTTAGAAATTCCATATCTCTGCTTGCATTATCCATCTTTTCTTGTATGTTGTCTACTTTTTCCATTAAATCCCTTAACATATTTATCTTATTTTTTAAAAAAATACTGGTCTGATGATCCCAACATTCCTACCATACCTGTCTTTGTTTCTGATGCTCATTCAGTCTCTTCAAGCCTTTCTGCCTTTTAGAATGCCTTGCAATTTTTTTTGTTAAAAAGTAGAAACAGCATACTGGGTAAAAGGAAGTGAAATAGATAGGCCTTTAGTACTATAGTTTTAAGGTGGGAGAGGGAGGGGAAGTGTTCTATAGTCCTGTGATTAGATCTCAGTCTTTTGGTGGGCCTCTGCCTCTGGACTACGAACTTTACCAGTGCTTCTCAGCCCCCAACCCCCTCCTTAGGTGGGACAAGATGATAAGAGGGAGCTGGAGTTGGGTATTTCCCTTCTCCCTAGGTAAACTACGCTCTGATAAACTCCCAAAAGGCTCTGCCAAAATATTTTCTCCTGAGATTAGGCCTTGTTAGGAAAAACAGAATGCTCTGACATGTTTCAAAATGGTTCCTTTTCCCTTTTCCTTGATGGAAATACAAGAGGATTTCTGTCACCTATTGACTGTGAGAACCTGGTAGAGCTCCAGAAAGTAAAAGTCACAGAAGTGTGGGAGGCCATCCTGTGACTGAGTTCCTCTGGACTTATTAACTCTCCATTTGTCCACATGGAGCCTCCAGCAATTTCTCAATTACAGTTCAGGTTTTCCTACCCTGGCACTGGTTCCCACAGAGGTTTCTACTCATAGGTTCCTGCTCTAGTAAGTCGTGATTCTCCACAACAGCTTGTCTGTCTCTCTAATTTTGGGGGCAGCAGTTTGCCCTGGAACATCATTTCTCTGAAAGACTTAAGAACACATATAGATTTTTCATTTTGTTTAGTTTTTCACTTGTTTTAAGTATGGAGTGGTGATTTCTAAGCTCCTTACATGACAGACTGCAATCACTGGCTATTGAGTGGACATTACTTAGCTCATACTTCTTGGAAGTGAAGAAGCTATCTATAAATGGCTATAGAATAAGTACTGACTTAGCAAAGCTTCTGTCTGCTTTTGGATTTGTATTTGCTGCATCAAGGGTGAGCAATTGTAAGGGTCTTTGTTTTATCTTTGTTAGCCATCATATTTCAAAGAGCCTATGATATTATGACCCATGACAAAGGAAGTCTTTCAGGGACAAATAGAATTATTCTGCAAACATGACCACGAGATGAATGGATAAACAAATAAGTAACTCCCTCAGATCCCCCATATCTTAAGTTTACTGATACCATTAGTATTTACAGAAATGTTTAATATCAAAATCCAATAACAAAGCAAGCAGACAAATAAATCTTGCCTTTATCTTAAAGATAAAATGCACATACATTGAAGCAGTAGCATCTTATCTATAAAAGTTTTAAATGACATACCAATAGCATGGTAGGAACAGTTCTTTTCTTCATTAGGCTTAAGCTTTCCTTGCAGCTTCAATTAGGTATTCTTTTCTCCCTGTCCCTGCTTGCTGATAAATCTTGCCAGAAAGATTTCATTTGGGTTGCAGATATATATTCCCTTCCTTTTGTATTTAATGCTGCAGGTAATACATGCACTTTTAAAAATAAAGCTTTTTCTTTGGTTTGTGCAGATTTATCCACATTTTCGGTTAGCCCTCCAATCACCTCTGGAGCACAATTGTCCAGGGCTGGTTGGGTTGGAGGATATGATATGTGGTTCTCATGTACAGACACAATTAACCACAAGATCAATTCTGGGCCATGTTCTAAACTAAACAACTAAAGCTAACTAGCCCTAACAATTGAATGTTCTAATTATCACTGAAATAACTGAGTAAAATAATGAAGTTGGTAAAATCTTCCACTATATAATATCAAGCAACTGCTTTCACTTTTATCCACATTATACTGAATTACTGTTTTAAAGTTGAAGAGTTAAAAAAAAAAAGCCAAACAACTTTCATGCAGTGGAGGGCAAGAGGAAGTTGTTCTACGTTATACCTTAATTGAATGGATTTAATTGAATGGCAGAGATCTTAGCTGCCTTTTGGTTAGGTCAAATCGATGCACTGGTAGTATTTGCAAACATCTGGAAACAAGACATAAAAATAGATCATTATTTAGATTCATGCATATTTATGTCACTGTGCATGCACATTTGTACAAGAGTGCATATTAGTTCCAAGTGTGTTAGAAAAAAAAATGATGGCCTTTCATTTTTTTCTCTAAATACCTTCTCTTGTGACCAAAAGAAGCCACAAAGAATGGAGGAAAACCATAATATTTCTAGTAGGATATCTTCATTGGCCATCACAATTCCTGGTAAGGATTATTATCTTTTTATTTGCTTCTGTTTGTGTGTGTGTGTTTGTGTAAGATTTTTGTTTTACCTTGTAATACATCCACACTTTGAAATTTGAGCATAAAGTCTGAGCATAATTCACGTTATTTGCAAATAATTCCATGAAACATTGTCTTTGACCAGAAATGAGAGATGATTTTTAAAAATATCCTTAGGTTGCATCTTTTGGTTTGGGGTCTAAATGCTTCTTAATTATCCTAACACTAAAATGTGTATATATATATATATATATATATATATATATATATATTCTAAATAGTGAGTGAGTGACTCACTGAGTGACTGCACAGAATCAAACAAAATAAGAACACAGTTTCGTTATGAAGTCAATCTGACATTGTGGCTCCTGCTGTCGGCAGACCACTGGAATTCAGGAAGAATCAGACACATGAAATATAGTTTAGGTAGGATCAGATGCGGACAATCGCTGTGAATATTAGAAAATGGTCCTTGTACAGTCATACAATGTCTGAAAAAGTAAACATCTTCCAGACCTGTTGTTTTGCTCTCTGACACCATCTACACACCAGCATGGCAAGGTCTTAGCTATCTTGATTTGAAAGCATTACCTCTATCAAATATTAAGAAGTTAAGACCGATGATGTAAAGAATTTATCTGGTGAAAAGTTTCTCCGGAAGGTCACTAAGCAAATCAGCAGAATGACGCAGATGACAACAGCTTTTTTCGTGAATATAGAGTTGAATCACTAAGACCCCTTTCTCTGCATAATGCTTTTATTATATTTTATACACTGTTAATCCATTATTTTAATTTTAAAAAGTAACCAAGGAGGCTAGCTACTTCAAATATTTCCAAATCTTTGAAAGAAACAGTTTGCTATAGGCCAATTAGGTACTGGGGGCCTGAAGGACATAAGAGGATTTATGCATCTTTAACGTCTATATAGTTTTCCTCTGAGCCACTTACCTACTTCCTTTAAGAAAGACAGAAGGGGGGGAGATAAATGCTCACAGGAACTGATGATATAACACCGTGCAGCTGCTAATGCATATGGATGTGTCATGCAAATGTCCCCAGCAGAAACACATTCTTTAGTTTAAACCTGCAACCATATTCAGCAATAAAAGAGATTCCAAATCAAACTGCTGACTCCTTTAATTTTTTTCTTATCAAAACACTCCAGCATACATCTTACCAGGCAGAGTAAATCAAAAGAACCAGCTGGAGTTCCCAACTCTTGTTTTTCCCTGGATATCAGGTGTGTACTGCAATTCTGCAGATCAATTTGTAAGCTGAAATAAGTATCTGTGGCCCACTAAAACTCAAAATAAAGCTGTTTGGGCAATACTTGTGCTAACTTTCCAAAGGCCTTATCTTTGTAAAGGGACATTGTAATTTACCAGCTGATTGGTTTTTCACTGTCTAAAGATGTGCAATGATTACACCTTTATCTGAATATAAAAAGATCTGGAGGCACTGAGAGGAATACTGAGCAACAGAATTTTGTTTTCTTGCCTTTATCTTTTCTATTCTTTTAGTCTCAAAATTTGCAGATTCTCTGATAAGGGGATAGGAAAAGTAGACTCAAGGGAAGGACAAAGAAAAAGGAGAATAAGAATAAAAAAAAAAGAAAAAAGGTGGAAGGAATTTGGGGAGCAATCTTGTCACATTAAATTTTCCAAAGCATCGACATAGTTAGAACATATAGTTGTGAATTTATTGTGATATATACTTCCCCTCACACTAGCCCTGCGTATTTATTGAAAAGTTCTGTGTTGGGGAATGAAAAATGTCAAACAAGAAACTTCAACTGTTACCTGGAGGGGACGTTAAAGGGTAACTTGGGAGCGATTCACTTCAACTTCTTTATGGCTGGGAGAAGGAACGCCACTCTGACATTTTTTTTATAGGCTTGTATGTGGAAGCCAAGCATTTAGAAGAGCGAAGCAGTTGAGATTAGATGCGGAAAGAGAAAATGAGTACGTATTTGGGGATTAACCCGCATTTGTGCTCTACAGGGAAGCTGGCTAGGCACTCACTTTGAAGGCACCACTCCAGCGAAATGCCATCAATTCTGAATGAAATTGCTTAGGGTGAAATTGCATATCTGCAGGTGGTATCGTCTGTGCTACACTCCAGGTTTCTTTCTCCCTCCAACCTGGGCTTGACTGGCCTTAGCTAGAAGATCGCCCCTGAACACCTTAGACTTCTGGCGTCCTAAAAATAGCCACTAATTTCCTTTGCCCTAGCCTGACAGCAGCACACTCCAAGCAGGGTGGCTGGGCGTGGAGGGGGACACCTATTTCTCCTCTGGAACCTGGGACCCTGGAGTTTGTGGCTTAGCCTCTGAGAGCCCCGAGCCAAGGCGAGGAGGTTGGGAGGAGGAAAGCCAGAACCTGCAAAAGGCAACCAGGGCCTCCTTCTCTCCTTCCACCAGGATTCTTGGGCATGCCTATATTCATTAGCAGGACTCCGTCCATTCAAAGAGCCCGGGCTCAAGTGATCACTCAGGCCGGAGTCAGGCTGGTTAGAAAATAGGTTTGGTGGGTCTTCCCTCCCGTTCCCCCAAGCCCCCTGCCCAGGGTCAAGTGACGCTGAAGGATGTAAGAAGCTTGCTCCAGGAGCCGGTCATTTACTCTTTCTCTTTGTTGTTTTCCTAGAGGTGAGGCGAGAAAAACGTTCGCAGAAAGCGAGCGAACGGTTGCAATTTGCACCCCCTCCCGCCCCTGGACGCAGGCAATTCCTCGCACGCATCTGGCAGCGCGGGCCGAGCCGCTTCCGCACGGCTCATATACATAATTCGAGGGGGAGCCCGGGCGGCTGCTTCTTCGTCGGGTCAATGTGTTAATTAAAAGTTGGTCCGAGTTGGTCAGCACGCAGTCCCAGATGTGCTTAACAGCATGCAATTAACACATAAGGCAAATCTTTTTGAAGATACCAGAATTGAAAACCCCCCAAAGAAACTCCACCCCTCCCTCGCCCTTAACGCGAAATAGCGATGGCAAATAAGGGAAAAGTCATTAAAAGACGTAATTAAATGTGGGCCGCAGTTCTTGAAGAGGGTCGGACTGGAAAAAAAAATTCTCTAAATCTATATATTTCAAAAATAAATAGCAAATTGATTTTTTTTTTTTCTGCAGGACGGGCAGGCACGGAGATCCGCTTCCCTCCGTTCCCACCCCATGTATATTAAATAGCGGGCGAGCGGCGGCCGGGCTGCGCGGTGACCTAGCGAGCGCCCGGAGTCCCCGGCCTCGGCGCGGGCCCGCGCGTCGCTGCTGCCGCCGGCGATTGCAGAGGGGCCTCTCCCAGCCAGATTGGTTTCTGTACGCAGGGATAATTACCGCACGCTCACTTGCCTAGCGTCCTTTATATTTTCCAAAAGTGCAGGGCAAGTGTGTGTTTGTGTGGGGTGGTGGTGGTGATAGTCATTCTACGTAAAAAAATATTTATGTGAAAAGTAACAGTGTTCATGGAGATACTTAATATCATCATCGACCCCATTGGAGGGGCTTGTCCCGATTCCACCTGCTGGAGGCTGCATCTGCCAGCTCCCGCCTGCCTGCAGTTTTCTACCTTATTTAGCCGCTTGCACTCGGTTCTCAGGCCTGCACGAGTCTCTTTGCTTCTATTTGTGTTTTCATTCGGGTTGACTCATTTAATGTTCTTCTTTTTTTTTTTCTTTGCCACCTTTCAGAATCAAAGACCCCAATAAGGACTGTTGACTCCATCTTCTCTTTCTCTCTCTGAAATATTAGCCGCCTCCATTCTCCTGCCTATACTTAAGCACACGGGCACGCGCACAGGCGCGCACGCCCACGCCCACTCACACACCATTCATTTCAACTTCCCCACCTGCAGAAGCCAAATAAGTACTTGGAGCCCAGTTGAGCACCTTAACCCCACACCAAACCTCTAGTCAACTTCGGGGTTATCATCCTAGACTTCTGTCTCAATATGGTTTAGTTTCAGGGATAACATGTGATTCCATCACCAACATCACCCAAAAGGGGACCCAGGGATAGCAAGTCTAACCAATTAATTATGTGTGTCGTATCTAAAGGGCGTGCCTTATTGATGACACCTAATGAAGCAAATAATGGATTTGCAGTATCTTGGCTATTCATCTGGTCCTTCTAGAATCCTGAGTATTAGGGAGAGATGGATAGTGATGGATGGAGACAGAGACAGAGGGAAAGGGGGGTGGGGAGAGAAGGGGTCGGCTACAGATCCTTGGAAACGGACCAGATTTGTTGAGTGTCAGCTTGAAGAAGGCAGTCTGAGCCATGATTTAAACGCAGGCGGCATCGTTGTTAACTAGTGTCCGACGACTGCCCCCACCCCCACTCTGCCTTCCTCCCGCTCTCCTCTTTTCTCCCTTTTGTAGGATACAGAAGGTGAATAATGAAACCATTTTGCTAATAGTTTATGAGCCATGAGATTGGAAATGTATATGGATAGACCGGAGCACCAGACTAAAATCATTTCAAAGAAGCGTGAGGCTTGGCAGAAAGAGAAACCCGCCGTGTCCTCTCTCCCCAGCCCGGAGCGGAAAGGGACGAATGAGGTGGCTTCGTACCTCTTCCTCTCCGCTCCATCCGAGGGCAGCGGCTTGGCCCGTCCCCCTGCCAATTCCTCACCCTCCTTGTCTCCCCAAGGGGCTGGAGCGAGAGAGAGATGAATTGGGGCGATGGCGAGATAGCGCGAGCGGGAGATAATCGTTATCACCAGGATTTTTCTTCCAGTGATGGGATCTGAAAAGATCTATCACACTGGGCAGCTTTCCCGGAGGCATTAAAACAATGGACGTGAACTTCGGGCGGCAGACAGCCACGGGGATGCTGTCTGTACCTCCGTCGTTTCCGCTCCCATAGGGCCTGTTCCCCCTAGTGCGAACACCCAGAACCTTCCAGAAACGCCATGAGCACGACCCGGCCTCCACACTCGGCCCACAAGGAGGGTTTCCCACGCGCCTTCTTAGCGGAGCTACTATAGTTTCAAAGCCTGGGCTTTGGCAGAGGGATGCGGAGGGACCTAGGGGGATTGGAGCGGGGAGTGGGGTGAAAGGCGAGGCCCTGGCCTGGGCCCACAGAGGGGCTGCAAGGCCTGGGGAAATCCTAGAAGCTGGCTGGGAACAGTGGCCAATGGCCCGCGAGAGACCGCCCCGCATCTGACCCAGCGTCCCAGGGAGCGAAGGCGCAAGGGGGAGGAGGAGGGCGGGCTCCTTTGGAGGCGGCGGGCTCCAAGCCGGGCTCCCCAACCGGGTCGGCAAGTGGAGCCGGGAGGCCGAGACAGGTACGTAGCGTGCGTCGCACAAGCTAGGCAGGGGCGCCCCCGGGAAGCCTGGACTCCGTCCAGCCCCGTCTGGGAGCACCCTTAAGCGCGCTCCGAGCTGGAGCTGAGAGGCCGCAACGTGGGCTCCCCGGCCCTTGAGGAAGCTTGGGAAGCGCATCCGTCAGCCCCGGCGCCGCGAACACGGGCTACGCGGGGGCTGGAAAGGAAGAGGCGCTCGCACCTGCCTTGTGGAGTCGGGACAGTGGGCGCACCCCGCGGAGAGAGCTGCTGCCGCTGTGACCCCCTTAGCACTCCTGCCTTTTCCACTCCTTCCAAACTCCTCTGCATTTTGGGACAAACAAAATAACTTTTGCGTTTACTAAGAGGTAACTGGCGGGAAGTGGTGTTAGGAAAAGCGCGATTGGGGCAGCAACGCCCGCCTCCAACTGCGTCGTCGGGGACCCTCATCGGTTTTCGCCCTGGGGGCATAAGTAGGGGGTTAAGCATTTGACCTTTCTTGTATAGGAGGTGGAGCAATGGAAAGAAAAAGCACTACGGTCCTCTGGCTCCCTCCTTCCTAGCCCCAGCTACAGGCCGCCTTTAGGCCCATTGCGCGGGCTCAGCCCCCACTCCGCAGGCCTGAGGCGGAGAACAGGGCTTCCAAAGGGGAGCAGGTCAACCTCCCTTCACTTGCGGACCCTCCTCTCCCCGTACCTGGCTTCAGCTGCCGCGTCTCCAATTTCTCCAAACCGCACACCCACCCGTGCTGACTATCCTATTGACCCTGGCTTGTGTGCGACATCCAGGATAAATTTAGCGAGGCAATCTCTTGGATTGGGCAGCTAGTGTCTGTTGTCTTCGGGGGTTTTATTTTTGAGGAAGCACCTAGAATGAAAATGAAAATCGAACTAAGGCAACCACCACCTGCAATCCCGCCCCGGCCAAAGAAAGGGGGCGGGTGGTTGGCGAGTTGCGTTCGGGCCTCCCAAATGGATCCCTTACGGTCAGCAGGTGCGCGAGGGCGGCGAGAAGCGTCCCGCCCCTGGGCGCCGCCGGGGGGAGGGAGCCGCGATGCCGAGGAAGACCCCTCAGTGCCTTCCGGCGGGACGCACTTCCTCAAGACCTTGCGGCCCCTTGCAAGCGAGGCCATAACGCTGGGGTGCGCCTTGTCTCTTCGGGTCCCGCCAGGACCGAGGGTTCAAGTAAAGTTGCTAAGCGGGGCGGGGGGGCGGTTAGCTAGCACTGGAGGGTTATCTTTGCACCAGGAAAAGGAAACTGCACTGCTGGAATTCCTTTCTGCCTTACGAATTCACCCTTTCGCACTCCCCCCAAATTCAGGATTGCCTAAATTCCTGTCCTGGCACCTCAAGAAAACCCCAAACCTTGACACCGTTTCCCGCTTTCCCTCCACTGGTTCCCGCGCTCCTGAGGAAACCCGGCTCCAGATCCTCCTCCCCCTTCTCGCTCCAACAGCCAACCCCCTAAGAGCTCTGCGCCCCCAGGCCTTTGCGCTTCCACGTGTCAGCAGCTGTGGGCTGGGAGGCGGGGCGGGGGGGTGGAAAAGGAGGAGTAGGGTCAGATAGACATGGTGGTTCTCCTCCACCCTCCATGCAAAAGTAACAATACTACTGTAAATTCTAATGAAATTAAATTCCACCGCTCTCCAAATCTGTCCCCTCCCAATTACTGCGCAGGGGGCTGGGGGGGAGGAATCGGGTCGTCCCCGGAAAGGGGGATCCTGCGCAAATTTACGCCCGCTCCTCTGATTTGTTAGTTGATTTCGTCTAAAAGTTTGCTATTTATAGGCTACACGCGGCAGCCCGAATCCCCGCGCCCGCTTCCCTGTGCGAAGTGAGAGCGGTCCCCGCGGCGCCGAGCGGCCCGTCTCGGTCGCGTTCCGTGATTTGTTTTGTTTTATTCCTGCCCTCACGCGGCAGGCAGCCAGGGAGAAGACCTCGGGGAGCTTCCGAAACACCCTCTCGTAGTAGCTGAGAGAGCCGCTCTGCAGTCCCAGCATGTGAGTCCGCGCCTGACCCCGCTCTGCGAGCGCGGGAGGGAGGGCGCGCGGGAGGCGCTGCCGCCCTGCTGCCACCGCGCCCGCGCCCCTCGCGCACGTCCTTCGCCCGCCTCCGCTTCTGCCCCTTCGACCTCCAGCTCCTGTCTCTCTCGAGCGCGCGCTTTCTCTCGTCCCTCCTCCCTCTTTGATTTCTTTCTTCTCATTCTCTATTTCCGTGTATCTGTTCCCCGCCCCTCACCTCTTTGGCCTCGCTCTCAACTTCCAGCTGAGTTTGCGTCTGGGCACAAAATGAGACCACACTGGCCTTTACGTGGGAGGCGGGGTGGGCGTGTGTGTTTCATAAAGAAGAAAAGTGTGCGGGGCTGGGCGGGTGCGGGTGAGGAGGAGGAAAAGCGCGCGCTGGAGCCTGCCCGGAGCGCGGCCCCGCGCGCTGGGGGAGGGGACGAGGTGCGTCCAGACCCAGACCTTTCCTTCCGCAGTGGCTCCGGCCGCGAGGCGAAGGCGCGGTGCCCGCGAAGCCTGGCCATTTGGGACCATCCCAGTGCGATACGGAGACAGATTTGTCTTAATCAAAATCTCAGAACAGCCCTGGGCGGAAAGGAGGGAAAGTGAAGGAAGGACGTGGGCGCGGGCTGCAATTGGCCAGAAATAAGAGTCAGGGTCAGGTCTCTAAATTCCAGGTAAACCGGGCTCTGCGAAACCTTTTTTCCAGCGGCTGGGGACAGGACTCGCTTGCGGCAAGAGCAAAGGCGCAAGCGGGTCGTGGCGGTCGGTCCGTAGGCCTTGACCTTGTCCTACAGACCTTGTCTGTAGGCCAGAGCCTCAGACGATACTTCTGCGTTTTGGAAATCAAACGTCAAGGGGACGGCAGCGCGGCCGGCTGGCGAGGTTCCCGAGCCCCGCGCTGGAGGAGCTCCGCGGGGCGCGTCCATGGCGCCGGGAAGCGCTGCGCGCGCCGGGCCGGGCCGGCGCTCTTTCTCGCAGGCGCGCGGCGAGGGGTTTTAAACTCGCGCACCGCGGGTCAAAGTACCCTTTCCCGCCGGGGCCGAGGAGCGACTTGCGGAATGTGGGGAAGGTTGTGACTGAAATTAACCCTGGGCTTGGATCGGTGGCCAAACATGAGAGCCTAGAATGGGCGTGGGGAGGAGTTAGGGACAAGAGAGGGGAGACCTCCGGCTTCGCCTCTCTGGCGCGCAGGGCCCTGTGTACTCGCTCCGCGCATCTAAATTAACTTCTTACGCGCCACCAATTTCTCCTTCCACGGTGGGTGTCATAGTTAGAACGTCCTTTCGGCCGCATCCCCACAAAAGTGCCCAGGCGGCTTTTGCGGATAGACTGGCGGGGAGGGAAGTGCCAGCACCGGTCTGTGTGAGGAGATCTACTTCCCAGAGTGTGTGCGCCCGCAGGTCCTTGTCAAACAAACGCTGGGGTATTGGGACAGTCTGTCCCCAGCCGGGGTCTCCGCTTCCCTACCGAGCTCACGCCGCAGCAAGCAATCTGGTTCAGACAGGACCCGGGGCGCCCACATCTGGCCCTGAGCTGCCCAGATTCTCACCCCGGCCCTCCCTAAACAGCTTCCAAAAACTTAACCGCCAAGTTAAAAGCAGAAGCAAATTTCTGCTCCTATGCCTGGGCCGCATTCGGGGATATGGGTAGATGTGAAACTTAGTACAACTTAATAGCCAGAAATCGGTGGCACTGACCCCTAAACGTCGGAATTCGGGAGCTGGAGGTAGGATGTCTTAGTAGCTCGTCCCCCTAGCCCATTCCGCGACAGTATATGCCACTCAGCTCTCTTGTCGCGGGATGTCTAAGCCACTGGTCTGTTTCCTAAGCCCTGAGGGGAAGGGAAAGAAGAAAGGAGAGAACCAGATCCAAGTGAGGAAGACGAAAGTAAAGAGAACAAGAGAGAAGGGGGAGACGGGATAAAAGGAAAGACACAATAGTAATAAAGACCTCTTACTAGCTGTTTTTCTTCTTGTTCCTATTGAAAAGGACATGATCTTTAGAGAGAGGAGCGAGCCCAAGAACAATCTCACCTCACACCCAGGTGCCCTGGCCAGCTAGTGAGTCACGCACTGAGTCTCCTTTCTCCAGAACTCCCGACCCTCAGAGACATTCAAATACCCTGTCCCCAGTCTTTCTACGACAGGCGTCGCTCAGGTGCTGGCCCGAAGTTGAAGGCCATGCGCGTCCTCCCAGTACCCCTGGCGATTCTTCTTTAGCATAAACTCTGAGGTCTGAAGGCGGAGGCAGCGCGCCTGGCTCCCTGCTTGTGGTGGAAGAAGAGTGCTCGCCTAAATCTTTCTACTTTTAGAAATTTTGTGAGCCAGTAGGTCTTTTCCCCAGCCTGGGATGGAAACTTAGAACTCGCTTTTCTGCTCAGCGAAGTGAAATAAACTTGTCCCGACCCTGAGCTCCAGCTCAGCTTTCTATGCTGGTTATGTCAGCCGGCCCCTTCTAGACCTCTCTGCCCCGCCGCAGATTCCTTTCTGGCCTGTTCTTCCCGGCTTGGCTTCTATTGCCTGGCCTCCAGACCCCTGGGGCTTTCCTACGCATAGGCTGGGGCTCTAGGTAGGAAGGACCCCCTTTCTCAGTGTGACTAAAGTGTCATTTCCACCATCCAGACAAAACTGGAGAACAAACTTTTTGTGTATTGAAGGTGGCAGAGAATGAGAAAGAGGAGGCCTATTTATTTCCAAATCAGTTAGTGAAAGAAGAAGAAATTACATTTTCTCCAAAATAGCTTGTTTTCTAGGCTCTCTGGAAAGTGGCAGGAAGAGGGATAAGTTCATCAGGTGTGTGACCTATAAGCCCCAAGAAGAGGCGATGAGAGGGTGGTGCACCTGGAGTTTGGCAGAGGTGGCCACCTGATCCCACTTGTGCACAGGCCTTGCCCTTCTTAGATCTCACTTACAATCGGTGGCCACCATTTTACCAATAATGAGGGCATAAACACCTTAGGGTTCCTAAGTCTTGCTTTTCCTGCTGCCCTTGGCTGCTGAGTCCTTGGGGGTGGAAGTGGGGTGGGATAGTCAGCTGGAACCATCCCAGATAAAGATAATTTTATGACCCCTAAAATTTCCCGATGGAGTGTATCAGTCCCTGCCTTTCTCAGTGTCACCTGCAATCCCTCACCATTATCCTGCCCTCTCTACACGTGTTGCTGCATCATCTGGGGACTGAAATGGCCTTTGAGCCAACCCCACTTGCCCCTTTCCCCTTCCCCAGATAGACTCTTGACTGGAATAAAGAATTACTGGGTGTTGGGTGTGTATGGATGGATGAAGGCAACGGCCAGACTTTTCCTAACAGCTGGAACAATTCCTTTCTCTTTCTCCCTTTCTTCTCTGACTCCCAATATAGTCTTTCTTGGGTAGTAACCCCAGAGCTCCAGCAATGGGGATTCCTAACCTATGTGTTCTTCCTTATAAGAGCTTCTTTTTCTGAGAGCTGAGAGTTTCAAGGAGCTGAGTACAGTCTCCTTTGAGGATTCCGGTTTGATCATTAAATTTACACATTTCTGGGCAAAGGGCTGAGGCCTGAAACCTAGATGGTGGGAGTGAGAGGATTAGGGAGAACCCAGAGAACAACTAAGTGACTCTGTTTGACAAGGACTTTCAATGAACTTGATGCTTTCCTATTGTGTCTCACCAGTTTTAACTCAATTTTTCCCCGTAAGTGAAGAAATGGAATTCTCAGATTCTGTGACTCTTTAAGCCACATGTTCAGATCTATAGTCTGGCTAAGCGTTTTTTAGAATTTGACCACTGCACACATAATACAACCTGCAGAGTCTTCTGTGTTCTCCTCCAGCTAATTTAATTTTGACATAAGATAAAAGCATTTAATTTCGTCAAGTTCTTGTTCACCTTCAACAGGTTGGTTTCAGTTTCTCTATTTCTCAAATTTCCTTACAACAACAGCACATGAACCAGATAGATTTAGATTCTGTGGGACAGGATTACCCCCACCACAGTTCTCCAGGTAGTTCTAGCTAAAACCGCCTTTGTATTCACCTGAGTTAGACACATACTTGAGATGAAAGTGATGTGTGTGTGTGGTTTTTTTTTAACCTGTATTATTAAAATGCTTGCTCTCTTTTTCTCCTCTTCAGCCTGTTTGGAATAAACCTGCTTATATTAACATTTAAATAGACATGTCATGAAAGATAAACATGACTATATGAGAAAAATTCTTTGACGTATTTAAAAATCATAGCTCAGGTATTTAACATAACTTCAGGAAATTGTACATTCGAAATTAATTAACAACTGGACTTATTTTTGGATCTTTTTATGTAACTTTATCATTCTTCTTTTTTCTTTGTTTTTTTTTTTTATTTTTTTGAAATTTAATTTTTGACCTTGGGAGTGAGAAGATACCATTCTTCCTTATAATTATATACTCTAACTGAATCTGCCATCAACTGTTTTAACAAGTATGTATTTAAATGAGATTTTTTTCCAACTTTTTTTCCCAACTTTTCTACTTTCACAACTTAAGAGTTTGCAAAAATGAAAAGTTTGAAAAAATGAATTTGGAGCATATGGTATATTTTACTAACCCATTTATTTAAGCTATATTTTATTACAGACATCTTAATAGTGAAAAAAAGACATTTATTTGTGGGAGAAAATATATGTCTTTTCAGGGAGGCTTGCTGAGTAATTAGTTTGTTTCCAACATTCTTTATTTTTTTTAATCAGATACACCATTGCTTCTGATTCATTTATCTAATGTAAATTCAAGAAAGATTCGCATTACTGATTTCTGAAAGATCATCTCTCTCCTCTTACCAGAGTAATTAATATTCAATTATTTTGAAGTAGACATTCTAATGTAATTTAGAAGGGAGAAAGTTCCCACACATATTCATTAATTAGTGATGGCCAAACTGGCTAAACTATTGACAGTGAACCTTTGGAAGTGGAGATGTAATATCAGAAAAGTTGAAGTTTCTACTGACAAAGTGACAAACCAAAAATGCCATTCAAGAGCAAAGGGCTAATGAAATGGCACAATGAAATAAAGGGAATAAGGACAACTTGTCAGCTGTTGATCTTCTAGATGCAGTATTTCACTCCTTAAAATCATGTTTTCTCACGATGTATCGTGAGATGTATTTTTTTTTTTAAAAATTTTATTTTTTTAAAACAAGATAAAATTCACATAACATAAAATTCACCGTTTTAACTGTTTTAATGGCTTTTTACTACATTCACAATGATCTGCAACCATCAGCACCATCTAAATCCAGAACATTCTTATCACCCCAAAAAGAAACCACATACGTATTACACATTCACTACCCATTCCTCCCTCCCCTCCAGCGTCTGGCAGCCACTAATCTGCTTTCTGTTTCTATGGATTTGCCTATTCTGAACATTTTATAATTGGAGTCATTTAACATGTGGCCTTTTTTGTCTGCCTTCTTAGAATAACGTTATCAAGGTTCATCCATTTTGTAACATGTCAATACTTCATTCCTCTTTATGGTTGGATAACAATAGATTGTATGGATATACCACATTTTGTTTATACATTCATCAGTGGATGGACATCTGGGCTGTTTCTATTTTTGGGGTATAGGGATAATACTGCCCAGAACGTTTATGTACAAAATTTTGTTTACACGCATGTTTTTGGTTCTCTTGGGTATAATGTTTTTCAGAAGCCACCACACTGCTTTCTACAGCAGCTGTGTAATTTTATATTCCCACCAAAAATGTATGAGGGGATCCAATTTCTCCACTGCTCGTCAACACTTGTTTTCCCTTTTTTTCTATGATAGTCATACTAGTGGGTGTAAGTGGTATCTCACTGTTACTTTGATCTGTATTTTCCTAGTAACTAACGCTGCTGATCACCTTTTCGTGTGCTTATTGGCCATTTGTATATCCTCTTTGGACAAATGTCTCTTCAGGGCCTTTGTTCATTTTAAAATTGGGTTGTTTGTTTTTTTGTTGTTGAGTTGTAAGATTTCTTGATATATTCTGAATACTAGACCCCCATCCGATATATGATTTTCAAATATATTTTCTCCAATTCTGTGAGTTATCTTTTACTTTCTTGATAGCGCCCTGTTATTCATAAACATTTTTGATTCTGATGAATTTCAATTTAACAGTAGGTTTGTTCTGTTTCTGTTTTTTTGAGACAGGGTCTCACTCTGTGGCCCAGGCTGCAGTGCAGTGGCACTGTCATAGCTCACTGTAACATTGAATCCTGGGCTCAAATGATTCTCCCCACTAGGCCTCCTCAGTAGCTAGTACTACAGGCATGCACTACCACACTTGGCTAATTTTCTGTTGTTGTTGCTGTTGTTGAGATGGAGTCTCGCTATGTTGCCCAGGCTGGTCTTGAACTCCTGGTCTCAAGCAATCCTCCTTCTTCAGCCTCCCAAAGTACTGGGATTATAGGTATGAGCCACAAAGCCTGGCCAGCAGTAGTTATTTTTAATAATAGGTACATTCTGCATCTGTGAGAAAACTCAGATTTTAAGCAACACAAAAGTTTAAAACTCCAAACCCTAAGTAAAGAGAAGACTCTTCTTTAAAGCCCAAACAACAACCTTATCAAATGCAGATTATCAGGGAGTATGTAAAGTTACTGCTGTTCAGAAAAAGGAAACAGCTAGGGCTACATTGACCTTTTCCTTTGAAGAAGTCCTGTAATTATTCAGATAAAGTGTCTACCCTAGTGAATGAGTTCTTTTATCTCAAGATGACAGTAGCTGTTTTTTTTTTAAATTATCATTATCAAATCCATCTACCAAGAAATTTCAAATAGTCTTTTCTGTTTAAATAACATTAAGGATCTGCCTTAAACCAACAACAACCAGGAAAATCAAAAGGTTGACAAGGTGTTCTTACCTTAGCAGTTTCTAACACGCAGTACTGGATAGTCAGGTGACATGCTTGTGAAGTTCCTGGGAGAAAGGTCTTGGAGCCAGAAAGAAGAAAACTAAATCATTACAAAACACGTTGAAAACAAAAGTTGATAAAAGAGTGAGGACTTAAATGGACATTATTGAATGTAAAGGCTTTGCCTGTTATCTCAAATTGGTTGCTTTTGAGGGCAATTAATCTATTGATTGGGCAATTAATTTATTGATTGAAAATTATCCACACAGTGGTTTGAATCAGATCTTCGTTTTATTTAATTATTTAGTTATTGAGTAAGAAGGTGAACACTGGTTTAGAAACCTCTGATTTTGTCCATCAGTGGTCTTGATTAGATTTCTGCATATGTCACTATATGGAGCGTGCTATTGGGCAAACCACTGGACACATTGTAAGTCCCTGTGCACAGTGCTCCTGTATGGCCGGTGAGTACATGCATGGCTTTCACCCTGAACAAATCCTGAAGGATCCCAGGGAGATTCAGTTTCCTCCAGAGTAACACCTTTATTCAATAGTTACGATGAGGATAAAATGGTATAATATGTGTTAAAATGTTATCTAAGTAAGAGGCATATTGATAAGGAATTTTGAAGTTTTAGTGTGTGTTTTCTTGTTACTATAGCACTTATAATTCTACCAGATAGTGTTCTAAGACTTAAAAAATATTTAAAAATTAAATTCTCAGAACAATCCTACAAGGATTTGTTATTCTTCCTCCTTCCCCATTTCACAGGGGAGAAAATTGTGGCATGGAGTTTTTCTATTACTTGCCCAACATATAGCTGATAAGTGCAGAGCTAGATTTTTGAACCCAGGCAGTCTTGCTCCAGAGTCCATGTGCTTACCTACTACCTTGTGCTGCTTAAAATTAAAAATCTAAAGATTTCAGATGAATATCTGAATCTCTGTGTTAATTTATTCAGCAGATATTTATTGAGTACACAAGACTTCTCTTGAAGCATTGAATGGTCTAGCAATGCTGAGGCTTCTTTACTGCCTTCTCTTGTGACAGGCATCAACTGAAGCTGAGTCTTCCCTGCCATCTTTTGACCCACCTTGGCTTGATTCCTTCACTTGTTTACCTGTATAAGCCCTGTCATCAGTCAGTTTTGTTACTGCTAACATAAAACACAGGCAAAAAATATATATAGATTATAACCAGAATGGGCAATAACACACATACAAAATGAACGTTGTGGGACGATTTTAGTTTAGCAAACTTGTCTTGTTGCTAGCATTAACACCAGAGCAATGAGACATAGAACCAGCACTTACAACTTAAGTGTTTAAAATCAGAAGGGTGAGAAAAATCAACATGAAAAGGAAATGAATATTAATATATGAGAAATGTAGTCAGCATTACACTAATTGGAAATCTCTAATAATTCATCTTTTAGGAAGAGACCTTTCAGTTATAGAATTTGTTTCCTTACTTTTATGCATGAAAGATAAATAACAAGTAATGTCAGATCTATTTCAAAAACAGGCTTCAGAATATGCTGCAAAGTTGGGAAATAATACAATTTCTAGTGCTTTCAAAGTATTCATGCAGTGAAGTTGGGCAGTGCTCATAGCTATCAACCCGAGTACTGTGGGCTCCAAATAGGTCTCCTGAACGGAGAGAGAATTAAATATGCAGAGCACCATATTATAATTACATGTATTCCAGTGCACCCTAATTCTGAACAATGGTTAATTATTATTAATGGGAATACGTAATAACAAGAACCTTCCTTTTGTAAATATGTTGATACCAACCAAAGAGTTTACTCTAGCTATCTGCCTGCTTAAGACTGAAGAGTTGCTTTTTGAAGGTCTGGTACCAAGCAGAGGAAATATTTTAATATTCAATGTGTTGTGGCAAATGTCATGTAGCTTAGCCCTCACCATGATTTGGCCAATACCGTGTCCATCAGCATGAGCCAGATGTACTGTGGAACGGTTTGCCAGGCTGATGACATGGTTGCGCACACCACAGTTGGTCTGGTGGTTTTATTTGTCTTTAAATAACCAGAAGAAACACTTTCTGTGCCATAACACTTTCTGTGATATGTTTGTTTAACACTGTAGAATGTTGAAATAACTGTAAATGTATCAATTCATTGAACAATATGTATTGACTACCTGTTAGGTTTCAAGGCAGAGTTTTTTCAATGCTCTCTCCTTATAGGGTGCTGTGAGGTAGGTGGGTAGGTAGCTAGGTAAGTAGGTTAAGAAGTGTGCTATGAATCCTACAGAAAGGGAAGTGAGGCTTAGACATTTTTGCCTGTGACCACACAACTAGTGGGGATACAGATCTGTGACTCAAACCCAGGCCTCTGATTCCAAGTAAGTCTCTTGATCAACATTTCTGAGTGTGCATCCCACCTGAACAGCTATGTTCAAATAACCTGGGATTTTTGTGCAAAGTAGAGTCCTAGGCTCTGCTCTAGAAATACTGAATCCCTAGGACTTAAAATTTTTAACAGTACCTTCAAGAGATTCTTATACACGGTAAATTTTAAGCATTGCTGATCTAGATACTATACATCTTGAAATACTGGGTTGGGTTAATTTGACACTAAGAAAAGATAGTTTGAGGAGAAAGGAGAAGTTTTCTGACCACACATGGTAAATGCCAATGATTCTTAATAGTTACCTCACAAATTGGGATTTTAAATAAGAGATTCAGCGTGATCTTCCAGTTTGGGGAGGTTGCCCCTCTTTGAAGTATTCCATAGGCATGAGATATTTTTATCACATAGTTTTACAAAGCTGGTTCTGTGGGACCCTACTTCCATGGAATATTCATTAATTCATCAAATATTTATTACAGTGTCAAATACCACGTTAAGCATTTAAAGAACAGCAATGAACAAAACAGCGTGGTCCCTGACCCCATGGAATCAACCCTCAGTCTACAGAGGAAAGATGTTAATAGGCATTTTGTCCCCCAAATTTTCTTGTATACAAATAAATTTGTGAAATAGTGGATTCTACAGATTTCTTCACCACAGGACATTTCAGAGCCTTGAATATGCTAACATGTACTATGAGTATCTCAGGGAGGATTATGGTATGTGATGTTTTCCAGAATTATCACACCATCCTTTGTATAAAGAACAACTGCTGTGTCTGGTGCTATGGACAACACTTCGGTGAACTCCTGTGACCCCTGAAAGGCCCAGTACTCGTGACACTGGTAGAGATTTGGATTGTGTGACCCAAATGGAATCCCACTGCACCTCCCTCCCCAGGGTAGTATTGTGTGATATCCCCAGGGTAGGGAGCACTGGGATCTGGGACAAGCAGTGGGAAGACTTCAGTCAACCATCTGGTGTTCAGGGATATAGATCAGCTCTGGCCTGTCTTCAGAGGCCCTGGATTGGGTGAGATTTTGGACATGGAGTGGGTCTCTGGATGTGTCTGTGGTCTCTCCAGCTGGGAGATAGTTGGGGTGGAAGAGTTTCCATAGCATTCTTTAGGGATTCTGAGACTACCTTGGAGCATTTGGGGTGAGAAGGTCAGCATGAGAGGGGATCACATGCCACCTCCCTGCACAGAAGGCTGAGTATTATTTGAGAGAAACCCAGCCTTTGGTTAGGTGTGTAGAATGAAATTATTTGCTGAAAAGTATCTCCTATGTATTGCCTACTTTTATCAGGATAGTTGTTGGAAAATGGAAAATATGGACATTTTCAGTGAGCTACTTAAGCCCCATTACTTGTTTTTTTTTTCTTCTTTTTTTTTCTTTTTTGCCTCAAGCAGTGGTTGTATCTAAACAGAACAAAGTGACTGCTCAGATAACTCAAGAGTGGTGTACTCATCTGATGGATGGATTTAAATAGTTTGGTTGTTGACATTTATCAAATTACCCAGAAAACTGCCACATCACTACCTTGATTCATGCACATGAAGAGTTCTTAAAGAAGCCTCTTCAAAGCTGTTTGTTTTTCTTAGGTATCATAATATTTAAAGATATGTCGCCTTATTGTTCGTTAAGTATGTGCTTTATTCACAAGCCAGTCTTACCACACATGCTTCCTTATAGTTATACAAAGTGAAAAAAGAAATATAATAGTAACCCAATAATTCAGGTAGTCACCTGAAGTGACAAACCGCTTTTTTCCTCCTTTCCAGAGTTGGCTGAATAAATGTTTACCTCTTCACTCTTTATGAGGAGACCTCAAAGCTTTAAGTTTTGGTCTCCTAAAATCAAAGTCTAAATCCAGTTTGCTATTGTAATCACTTTGAATGCAGAGGAGCTAGATGCAGTTGCTGCCTTCGGGACACTGATGTCTTAGGCTCAGAGGTCGTCAGGATGGGTGAGTACACATATTGTTATAGTACCAAACCAATATCTGGTAAGTGCTAAGTGAAAAGGTTATAAGCACTAGGTAGTGGTTCAAAGGAGTTTAATCTGGCCGTGAAGAATTAGAGAAAGCTTGCTCCAGGAGATTGCTTTGTGATTGGTCTTTAAAAGTAGGTATGGGTGGAATTGGTGGAGCAGAAAAAGGAAGAAATGTGCTTAGGGTTTTGAGTATAAAGGTGAGACTATGAATAAAGACACAGAAACGGGAAGATAGAAGACCAGTTGGAAACACAGTAAAAGTATATTTAGAATGGAGAAAGAGGGAGAACTAACAGGGAAGACGATGAAAGCTCACATTGTTTAGGCCCTCTTAGGCATGATAGACTGGTAGGTATATTATCCGTCCATTCTCACTTTTTGTCCTTACAACAAAGCAGGGAAGATTATTATTGAAGCTGCTGCTTCACCAAGGATTCGTGCACCATTTCCATTGGACAGCTTTTCTGCTGGGAAGGGACTGCGAGGGGTACAGCATTTCCTAGGCTCCTTTGCATGCAGTTGGGATCAAGTGATTGTCTCAGCAATAACATGTGTATGCCACTTCCCGGCAAAAGTGGTTAAGAAGCATGTGAACCTTTCCCACTATGGACTATGGAAGGGAAATGGCTGTAAACAAAGGACTTTAAGACCCTAGGGGAGGAAGAGCCACTGGGTGAAGGAGCCTGGGTCCTGCTGAATATGCACCTGGACTTTATATGAATAAGAAATAAATTTTCATTTTTTAAACTACTGAGCTGTGGAGATTTATCTTTTATAGCAGCTAGAACTACCTTAATTAATACAGGAATTATCACAGGCCTATTTAATACAGGTTCATAGACGTAACTTACTCCAAAATCACATAACTTGTAAAAGGTGGTGCCAAGATGCAAATCCAGATCTGTCTTCCGACTGCTTCTTTTTTTATTCTTTTTCCATGGTTTTAACTACTACTATCTATGTGCTAATGGATATCAACTCTCTATTGTCTGTCTAGACCTCTTTTTGAAGGTCCAGAGCTGTGCAGTTAGTTGTCTACTGGATATCTCTATTGAAATGTCTGTATTATTTAGGGCATAAAATAAGCTCTCTTAAAAATGAGACTCCAGGGTAAATTCACACCTACTGGGTACAATGCACACTAACTGGCTGAAGGGCACAGTTCTAACTTCAACTCAAACTGTACAAAAGCAAATTATGTAACCAAAACATGTATCCCTGTAAAATTCTGAAATAAAAAAACTGAGACTCCAATATACAATGGATTAAATTAACAAAGGTTATTTCTTTTTCACAGAATAAGTGATCCAACAAAGGGAATGATTGGCCTGGCCTGTCTGCCCCATCTCCATGTTGTTTTCCTGCCTTCTCCTAAGTTGTTGTCTCATTTGCATAGTTAAAGCTAACCCAGCTCTTGGTTATCTAAGCAGACGTTCGGGATAAGCAATTTCTTCTTAAGCAAATGACACAGGGGTTGTACTCTTCCGCTCCTATTGCATCATCAAGAACTTTGTCACCTGGCTACAGCTAGCTGAAGGCAATAGCTGCAAGGCAGGTAGTGGTGGTTATGTGCTAAGCTGAAATTGTGTTAGGTGAGACAGGAGGAAAAAGGACTTTGGAAGACAACCATCGTTTGGGCGCAAGAATCTAGCTCTCAGGTACTAAACCTCAATAGGTTTAAAAACATACCCGGCCATCTACCCAAGTTGACTTCTCATTTTATTTTCTCTGACTTGGTTAATGGCCACCACCCTACCAGCTGTCTAGAGAACAGAGTGATATGCTTTGATTTCTCTTCTTACTCTCCATTGCCAATCGTTTTCATCTCCTAAATGTCTTTTGAAACTGCCCACTTCACTTAATCTTACTCCTGCCTTGGTTTGTGCCTCATCATCTCTCACATAGACTTGTAGGATGGCCTTCTAACTGGTCACCCTGTCTCCAATATTAACCTATCAAGGACATCCTTCACACTACCAGGAGAGTGATTTTTCTAAAATGCAAATCTGATCATCATTTTACTCCCTTTTTACAACCGTTCAGTGATTTCCCATGGCAAAAGTCCAAATTGCTTTGCAGAGCACAAAAGGCCCTCTGTGGTATAGTCCCTGAATCTCTTCAGCCTTTTTTCTGCCACTTTTCTAGTCCCCTCCCCAAAACAGATCACAGCCACAGCTTCAGTTATACTGAGCGATGTCACACTGTTTCATTTCTTTTTGTCTCTGCTCATGTGGTCCTCCTGCTTGATACACGTGTATCCTTCAAGACCCAACACAGCTGACACCTCTGCTGTGACATTATCCCAACCCTCCCCCAGGTGAAGTTCATCACTCTTTACTTGTTACATTTCATTTATTCCACAAACTTTATTGGATTGGATGAATGTCTCTTAGGCACTGTGCTAAACACAGGGCATGATGAACAGGAATAGATAGGGTTCCCGTCCACGTGGAGCTTACAGTCTAATGGCAGAGATGGACTTTAATCAAATATTCCTGCAAAAAAATGTGAAATTGCAATTTTGATGAACAGTATGAAGAAGAGAAAAGAGGCCACAATGATTAGGCCAATATAGGAGAATTTGACCTAGTGAGTGAGACTTTCACCAAGGTACTTGGACTAAAAAGGTGAAAGATAAATTAACCACGAGTCAAAGGAACTGTAGGCGTAGGGAACAGTGTGCACAAAACCTGTGTGTTGAGAGGGAATTTGGCATATATAAAGGGATTAAATAAAAATGAGGGTCAGTGGGAGTATGGATGGAGGAGAGAGATACAGGATGAGGCAGGAGAAGTAGGGGGTTAGACTCTGAGGAGCATCATAAACCATGTTAAGGAGGTTTCCTTTTATTCTAAAAAAGAATGAGGGGCCATTTTAAATGAGATAGAGAAGATGATCAGATCGTGTGTGTGTGCGTGTGTAGAATTCACTCTGGCTACTGTGTGAAGAGTAGATTTGAGAGCTGAATGGAGTGTGTTGGACCTGTTAGTTCAGGCAAGAGATACTGATACATAGAATTAGGGTTGTGATAGTGGAGATAAAATAAAACATATTTAGGGATAGATACGGTAGATGAAAGGGAATTGTCAAGAATGGTCCCTGTATTCCTGGATGGATGGCAAAGCCGGTCGGTCATGGAGACATAGAACATGGGAAGAAAACTAGTTTGGAGAGAGTTTGGATGTGTGGTGCCTTGGAGAAATCCAGGAGGGTCCTATCACTGTGTAGCAAACATATTTCTATTACTTCATCTGTACGGTATTATGATTACATTTGTGTGTGTTTCTTTTTAGACTGTGAGCTCCTCAAAGGAATGGAGCAACATTTACTTACTATTATTGTTAATCTTTTCCATTTTTGTATCCCCAGTACCTATTACTGTAACTTGTATATAATATTTTCCCAGTAAATGTTTGTGAATAAATCATATAACTGACCCCAAGGCCCACACACTTTCTTCCCATACCAGTAATAGGGAGGAAAAAAAAAACTGGAAAGTCAAGTTGGGGCTCAATTGAAGAGCGCTTTAAATCTCTGGCTAAGAAGTTACATTACGACACAAAATGTAATTAAACCTTAAGTTTACATTTACTTTCCAATCCAACCTTTGTTTCAAATAATGCTTCTGTTATTTTTAAAATCATATAATGTTTACTCAAGGGATATTCTCTCCTAAGTAAATCAAAGCTAACCAAGCTACAAGAAAAATACAGAGATCATACTATAAAAACAAACTATGCCTCTATGCTGCAGGACCAAATGAAATTAGAATGAATTCACAGGAAAGGGGTTGGCAGATACAAAAGAAATGCAACCAGTACTATTTATTTCTTAGCTCTCTTTATTTTCATAAAATGTTTTGGAGGTTAGGATTCAGTGTTCAGGGCAGATCTAGAGAAAGGTTCAGATGTTTACATGGTCCATTGCTGAGTTATTTTCACAGCCTGTATCTGAAGGCATTAGTGTTGAAGGGCTACCACCTTTTCTTGGAGTCAGAGTGATGGAACAATATTTTGAATATGTTGAATTTAATCATAACCACATAAACAGCCTCTATCTGTGGTGAAATAAAGCTACTTCTACAAATGTTCTATGAAGTGTTTGGAATGTGGGCTCTTTAAAATTGATTTGTGCAAGACCTTGTTTGTGCACAGTAATGAATGGTGCTGTTTTAGTTTCATTAACCTAGACTGAAATGAGAATTTCTTTTACTCTGTTCCTGAAATTGCATAAATCATTGCTTATTGTTTTATTAGAAATCTATATTTTTAAGGCCCAATACCTATCTTACCCCCACGTGAATTTGCAGATAATTGAGGCCAAAGAATGCATTTTCTCTGCTTTGCGTGCATTTTTTTGGAGTATGTGATTCATTTTCTTCCTTTGCAAGATGGGATAATCCCTATCTAATGTTAGTAGAGAGGACATTAGTTGACTTAAATGAACCCACAATTTCTTCTTGTCAATCTTGATGAAAATCAGAATTGAGTGTCATGTGACTGATGGCCCAATCATATCGATTTTAATGACTGGTTGTGGCAAGCATGACTAGATATAGCTATAGACTCTGAGGCCAGATCTACACGGTGCAAAGATCTGACATTTATCCAGTAACTCCAGGCCACAGAGATAGCCAAGCTGAATGTCTTAGACCTGCTGGTGTTTGCGTTAAGAAGTTTAATATAGTGGTTAAGGGCCCAGGGTTCAGAATCAGACTACTTGAGTTCATTTCTTTTCTTAGCCACTTACTAGTGGTGTAACCTTGGAGTCATGTCATTCCTTGTTTCTCAATTTCCCTACATGGATGATGGGGTTAGCAATGTATTTACTGCATAGGGTTGTTGGGAGAATTGAAAGTGCTGTTGTTGATAAAATGCTTATAACAGGGTCTGGCTTGTAGGAAGCACTAAATAATTTCTAGCTACTATTATTAGATTATGAGGATGCTTAAGACATGGGCTTTATAGAGACAAAGATGAATTTGTGAAAATAAGGTCAGTGCAACTTTCGGTGAAACAAAGAATTTTTTAACTTTTTGGTGAAGCAATATACATTAAATACACATAATCTGCTTGACCTTTACACTGAATTATTTTAGAGACTGCATTCTATAAATATGCTTTAAAAGTATTGAGAGTATAAAAAATATTCCAGGGAAGCTGAAGATATAAATGTCATTTAGTAAAGATTAAGGACCTCATGATGATTCAGTTCGGTGAAGAGAAAGCCAAAGAAAATCTACCAGGTTGGACTTGGAAATGGGTTTATTAGCACATATAATAAAAATATTTGCTTGTTATGCCACAAAAATTTTATTTAATTTCATTTACTTCTTTAATCCTTTAACTCACTCAACCTTTGCAAAACTGCATGAAGTATTGTTATTTCCGTCGTACGTGTGCTTACATTTACCTAAACTGATGCTCAGAGAAGTGATGTGTCTTTTCAAGTCTCCAAAGTTGTTTAGTACTGGGTTTGAACCCAGTTATGAAAAAATGCAAAGCCAGTTGGTTTTTTTTTATTTTTATTTATGTTTATTTTTTTTTATTTCAGCATATTATGAGGGTACAAATGTTTAGGTTACGTGTGTTGCCTTTCCCCCCCGGAGTCAGAGCTTCAAGTGTGTCCATCCCCCAGATGGTGTGCATTGCACTCATTATGTATGTATATACCCACCGCCCTCCCCTCTCCCATCTGCCCAACTGATAAATATTATTCCTATATGTCCACTTAGGTGTTGATCAGTGAAACCAATTTGCTAGTGAGTACGTGTGGTGCTTGTTTATCCATTCTTGAGATACTTCACTTAATAGAATGGGTTTCAGCTCTATCCAGGAAAATACAAGAGGTGCTATATCACCATTATTTCTTATAGCTGAATAGTACTCCATGGTATACATATACCACATTTTATTAATCCACTCATGTATTGATGGGCATTTGGGTTGTTT
>CAUYRT010090452.1:0-26241 GCA_963574885.1 Lepilemur ruficaudatus | reverse complement strand
ACTTTTTGAATAAATAATTTGTCCACAAGTATAAATCAATAAGCATTGCACAGCCTGGAGGGCGGAGTCTCTCACCCCTTCTGGCTGTCCATGTCCACACACTTCCTTCTACCTCCCTCAGAGGTAACTGCTGTTCATCCACGTATTTTAATCCATATTAGTGTATACAGAGTACTCTCGTTGCTTTTTTTCAAGTACATATTGATGAATTGTTTCTCCAATATAGATTTCTCAAATGTAGATTCTCAAACACAGGTGTTGTATGCAGGGGAACTGAGATAACTGAACACTCTTCCATGCCCGTTCATAGCTGAGTACAGGCAAAGTAAGCTCTAGTACCTCAGCTCTGTAAAACCCAGTTCACTTGTTCTGAAGCACACATAACTCCCTGCTCAAGAGTCAGGGGAACTTATAAGTACATGTATATTTGACATTGGTGTTTTTGTAGCTAATTTAGGTATGCAAACTATTGATTCTTCACTCATCCACCTATGCTAAGGAGATCTAATTTTATCACTAAGAATAATTGGATAGTCTGGTGTTCCACTGTTCCTTCTGAGGTGTGGACAGAGTCAGCAATGTAATTATCCTAACCCATAAACTCATAGAGAGTTGACAACTGTTGATAGATTTATAATGTACCAGATACTGTAATGGCCTCCTTACAAGGATCACCTCATTTAAACCTCTAAAAATAATATTATAAAATTATTATCATTTTGATGTTACAGCCAAGAAAAATGAGGCCAAAAGAGCATAAACAATTGACCATAGTCCAAAATATTAAGTGATATAACCAGTATTTGAACTCCTGTCTTCTGAAAACAGATCCTAGTGCTTAGCCCCTATACTGTGCTGGGGAGATGCCCCTGCTAACTCAGCCTGGAGCCTCACCTAACACAGTTTCTGAGCCACGTGGGCCAAAGCGCACGTTCTGGTCCTACCATTTACTGTAGTCTTGGGTAAGGCTCTGAACTTCCCTCTAACCTGCTGGGAATAGCAAAGTTTAGGGCCACTGAGAACATTGTATCCATCTTGTATGGTGTTCCCATTGGTGTTATGCAATGTCTCACTGTTGTAAGGATCAAATATGAAAATATACATAAAATTAGATAAATCCCTGGCACAAATAAATGCCCAATAACTGAGAACTTCAAAAATAACAGAAGTGATATCAGTCAGAGTTGATTTGATAAAGAAACTGTAAACTAGACTGGAATTTGTAGATACAAAGGAGACTGAATGCTCCCGAAATACTTAATGTGATAGCCTCAATTTTTTGAGACATTGAACAAAACTCAGAAAAGTCAGGGGCTAATGTGGTATCTGGAAGAGCTGGTTTGTTTGCAAGCTATCAAATGTTAGCACCTATCCACTGACTCATGGTAAGCACGATATGCTCTAAAAAACACCACTACAATATCTCAACAGCTAAAATATCTCTGTGCCAAATTTGACTTAACCCGTTTTATTACTGGAGGAGCAGCAGAAGCTGAAGTTTTCTCAGCTACTGAAAGTTCAACCTCACTCCCTATCTCACTCCCGAGGGGAGTTAACTTTACGTAGGGAGAAAAATCCTTTTTTCCATAGGGCTTAGGGCTTTGGGCTTTCCAAAAAGATTTGGTCCATTCTTTAACAAATTTATTGAGATATATAATTTACATACCATACAATTCATTCATTTAAAGTGTAAAATTCAATAGTTTTTAGCATATTCACAGATTTTTGCAGCCATCACTGCAATTGGTTTTGGAACATTTGTCACTCCCCCAACAACTCTATATCTGCTAGTAGTAACTCTTGAATCCCCCCATCTCCCCACAACCTATGGTGACCACTAATCTGTTTTCTATCCCTATAGATTTGCCTACTCTGCACAGTTCCTATAAATGGAATCATATAATATGTGGTCTTTGATGCCTGCCTTCTTTCCCTTGGCATAATGTTTTCAAGCTTCATTCATATTTTAGTATGTATCAGTATTTCATTTTTTTATTGCCAAATAATTTGTCATTGTATGGATGTACCACCTTTTATTAAAATGTATCAGTTTTTTTATCCAATTATCCACATTTCGGTTGCTTTTATGTTTTAGCTATTACAAACAAGGCTACTATAAACATTCCCATACAAGTTTTTGTGTGGGCACAGTTTCACTCCTTTTGGGTATACACCTTGGAGAGGAATTCCTGGGTCAAATGATAACTGTGTGTTTAATCTTTGGAGAAACTGCCAATTGTTTTCCAAAGTGGCTGCACCATTTTACGTCCCTACAAGTTGAGCCACTTTTAAAGCCTAATATCGCATGCTCGCTCTTTAAAAAATTAGTGGTTTTTCCTTTGACTTGCCATTTTGTACCTATTAAGTGACTCGTTAAGAAACCAGGTTAAGTGGCAAGGTTACCGAAGCAAAATATTAGCACACATGAAGTCGCTAAAATGCTTTATTTGTTTAACATCTTCTGTCGCTTTCTTCTCTGGTGACAATTCAGTCACACTTGTCATCCAATCCTTCAGTTATAATCCATTTTTTCCTCACTGAACCTTATCCAGCAGTGTTCCTGGCGAGAGAAAACAATTCACAGTACTGTGCATTAGTTACCCCAATGCTAGCGACTTCCGTCTTTGTATCAGGCTGTCTAACTGCTTTCCTGCTGCTTTTACAAATGTAACCTCTAGATTCACAGTTATAGTTTGACAAAAAAGGAATAGATTGTGCCAAACAACAAAATGGAACAATGAAACAATTTACACAAAATCATGTTTAACTATGCTGTCATCCAATAAAATAAAAAATGAAAGCAAAACCTAATCGTAAGTATAATTGCTTGTGTGCTGTTTGTATATCATTTGTAAATCCATAAAATTGTATCTCCTAAAGGTTAGGAAGATGTGTTTCATATTGATGTGCCAATAAAATGGTATTATGTAGTTTCAACGTGTATTACAATTTAAACACGTAATTGAGCATCATTTCCTACCTACAATACGCCTTAGAAACCTACACACTTGTTGTAATATATATTTTTTTAAATTTCATCAATTTTTTGGTACTGTCTTCAGAACCCACACAGTGCATTCAGAGCAATTTCACAAATATTTATTGGGTGTCAACCATTTGCAAGGCACTGTGTTAAGCAACCTTTTGAAAGGACTTTTAAAAGCTATTATTCTTTTGGATGTGCTCATTTGAGGCAAATATTTCTCCATGGATGGTGGATTTTATTTGAGAAAATGGTCAAAAGTTATTCAAAGTCAATTCTGATAGATGAGGTGGGTAAGAGACATCAAGCAAGATGACATTCTTAACGGTCAAAATTATGTGTGACTATAAATTTATGAGGCTGATTTTCTCGTGTGGTTCATTAACCAGATTTGAAGAAAATTCCGCAAGAGGAGTTCCAGTAACATTTTGAGTGATGGTTGCAATGGTAAGGTGTGTGGTGCCAAAGTAACCACTTTGATGGATGGCACTCTTTGGACATATTAGTCCAGGCATATTTTAAAAACACACTCAATGCTTATGGTCTCACATTATACAGTGCCTAGAAAATACTGGACAATGTAAAAATTTAGCCGTAGCCATAGCCAGGATAATGTCATTTTCTAGTGACAGTGCTTTTGCCCCTGATAGAGATAGATGACAACAGATAGTACATGTGACTTGTTATTTTCCACATCCAGAAAGGTGCCAGGGCTTCAGCATTATGTGTTCTAGCAAAGGAATTGACCTGGAGGAAAATATACCAACCGACAGATGCCTTGTCAATGCTTGGCTTATAGAAACTTCTCCAGGTGGCATTGCCCATAGAAGTAGTCACAGAAGGAGAGCCCAGCTCTTATCATTTGTTAAACGATCAGAGCTAGTTTAACAGAACTTTAAAGGATTAAATCAAGGTGGAGTGTTATATACTGACTGCTTACTGCATTCTAAATCTTTCCCAAATTCTTTGAACTATACTCCGTTTAAAATCTTCTCTTTTATAACCTAAGCCAAGAATTATAGATAAGGTGTGTTAGTTTCCTAGGGCTTCAGTAACAATTTGCCACAAACTGGGTATCTTAAAATAGCAGGAATTTAATGTTTTACAGTTCTGGATTTCCTAAGTCTGAAATCAAGGTGTCAGCAAGGTTAGTTCCTTCTGGAGGCTGAAGAAGAATATATTCCATGCCTCTCTTCTAGCTTCTAGTGGTTGCTGGCAATCTTTGCATTCCTTTTCTCGTAGACACTTCATTCCCATCTCTGCCTCTATCTTCACATGGATTTCTTCCCTCTATCTGTGTCTGCATCTAAACTTCCCTCTTCTTATAAAGACACAATCACTGTATTAGAGCAAACCCTAAATCTTGTATAACCTCATTTTAACTTGATTGCATCTTCATAGACTTTGTTTCCAAATAAAGTCACATTCAGAGAGTATCCAAGTGGCTATGAGTTTTAGAGGGACACTTTTCATCCCAGTACAATAGGTATTAATTTATTAGTCAAGAATCAGATCATCACCAGCCCTCTAAAAACTCACCTCAAGTCCTCCTCTAGTCACCAAACGCCCATGCTAACTATTGTTCTGACTGCCAACAGCAAAGATTACTATTGCCTGTTTTGGAACTTCATATAATTGAAATCATTCATACAATATGTACTTTCTTGTACCTGGCTTCTTTCACTCAACATTTGTGTGTGTGTGTGTGTGTGTGTGTGTGAAATTCATCAACATCTCAACAGGCAGGTATAGATTGTTGATTTCAAACGCTATATAGTATTCATTACATTAATATACCACAATGTATTTATCCATGATACTATGGATGGATATATGGTAGTTTCCAGTTTGGGGCTACTACAAAGTGCTTCTATGAACATTCTAGTACATTTCTTTTGGTGAATATATGTATGCACTTCTGTTTTGTGTGTAATGAGATTGAGGGGAAACTTGGAGTGAAATTTCTAGTCATAAGATACACTTATGTTCAGCTTTAGAAAATTGGGCCAAATAGTTCTTCTAAGTAGTTGTATTAATTTACACTGCAGGTGTTCAAGAGTTTGATTATTCCACATCCTTTCAAACACTTCCTTTTTTTTATTGTTTTTTTTTTTCTGCCTCTCCTAGTCATTCTTACCTCTTACTCAAGCAGACCTCAGGAAAGTCGTACTATAGCTAAAGCTTATTAATGTCTCTGGTTTTGTTTGTTTTTTATAAGACTACATGTCTATTAGGGAGGATTTGGAGTATAGAAAAAAATCTCTTGGTCAAAGTATCTTGGCCAGAGGCAATGGGAAAGGGAACTTTTGGTGCAAAGAAAATGACCTGCCCAGAAGTAAACGGGAGAAGGAATATCCACACCAATCTAGGCGGATTTCTCTAGGAAGGGCAAGGTAGGCTAGGATGCCCAGAAGTTTCTCAAGGGAGGTGACAAGACCCAAGAGAGAAAATACATTTTGGAAGATGGTGCATTGGGCAGACTTGAAGAAATAGTTTTGGTGCCCCCAACAGCAAAGAGGCAATGATGAGGAAGGCTAAGCTAACCAAGATGATAGACATCTCAGGATAAACCTGTGTGGACAGATAACTAAAGGACAAAATGAACTCATTAGCCAAGCTCATCTTAAACCTTATACAACCTGAAACCACCACCAAAAGATGTAAGAACCCCAAGAAAACTCAAGATTAAAGAATCCAGCTAACACAGTAGGATTGGAGACCTGAAATAAAAATTGAATGATTCTTCCCTGCTACTCCATGAAGGAGGAAGAGGATCTGACTATCTATTTCTTTGTCTACTTCAACTCTGTGTGGAGGGATTTATACAAAATGGACATTTAACGATTACTTATTGAGTAATGGATAATAACTAGCAGTAAGATCCAAAAATGCTTCAAGCTCAATTATGGGAAAACCTGTTATCACGAGTTACCATTGCCTCTCTGAGAATTGGGGATAAAGGTGATAGAGACAGGGTCACAATTGCTCACAGAGTTGACATCAACTCTGTAGAATGGGGAACTACACCTGGGACGCTTCACTTATTTCCCAGACTCTGACGCTATTAAAGGTCTTTAGATGCTTTGTTTCATCCTCCGCGATCGCTGTGCTGGGGTGATGACATTTCATCTGGACTGTCTAGAGGCTTGTTAGCAGAGACCCTGTCACCGCCAGGGATCACAGCATTTTTGTGCTCAGTCCTTAGGGCACTGATCTTGGCTGTACAGCTGGACTCAGCAGCAGACGCCACATGGTCTAACATGACAAGCAGCTGGATTCCCAGCCAAACAGGCAGTTATTTTCCCGAAATGAATGGCAGTTTGCAGAGCAAAGAGGGTGTCGGCTTTTTCTTCCCTATATGAAAACAGCTCAACTTCAGCAATCACAGAGATCTGAAGAGAACAGAAGAGAAAAAGGTAGCTTATTTTTGCAGTATATAGTTAATGTGTCTGTTTGGAACAGGTGGAAGGGAATAAGCATCCCAAACTGCCGAATCCATTTCTACAAAATGCACCTGAGGTTAGATTGAATATAATTCAAAGATAGAGATAGAAGAGGAGGCAAAAACACCCAAGTATATAAGTAAATGTTTATATTCAAAGTATTTTTATACATAATGTTTGTAAACAATTTTCAGTATATGATGCCTTTCACTTTCTTATCAATGTCTCTTTGTTGCAGGACAAACCTCCATCCCTGAAAGCTTTAAATCAGGAATTGAGCAATAAAATAACTACAGGTTTTAGACCAATGTTTGCTCTGAGACTTGAAACTATCAAGGAAATGGCAACTTTTCCTTTCTTGCAAAAGTAGATGTCTGCCTGGCCTCTCAATTTGAGCTGTGCTATTGGCAGTTTCAGGGACATCTTTTCCTTTATTTCCTGAAGAAAGTAAAATGTCAACCAGTCAAAAAGGCCTTTTATTTTTCATATTTTTGTTGTTGTTGTTGCTGTTAGTCAGTGGCTTATGGTACTTTAAGCCACCAGGGGGAGAAATGCATAGGGTGCTTTATGTCTGAGTGAATCTTTGGAAACACCGTTTTCCAAAAAGTATTTTACACTCTTCACTTCTAGTGACAGTTGAATGATCAAATACGTTGGAAGGATTGTTTCTTAAGTGAAAATATTTTACATTTTATAGTTCATTTATACAAAGCCATGCAAATTTTATGAGAGGATCAAGAAGACATGCAAATAGCACATGAAATGCTTGCGTTATAATTTTGGACATGGAGAACAAACTTGTAGTCTTTAGTCTATTGAGGTATATATCAATATCCTCAAATATCAGAGGATACTTGGAATGTCAAACAAGAAATGATAGCAAAACAATTGTAATTCTAACCAAGACTGGGTGACTTCAGTGCACAATAGAATATTGGATTTGGGTAAGTTGCCCTATTTAATTATTGAAGAGTGGATAGAAGAAGCAAATAGCAGAGACCTTCCAGTGAAAATTCCAACCTAGTATCAAGAGGCTGTTCTAACTAGAGATACAATGCTTTTGGAGGCTGAAAAAAGGAATCTCCAGCCGTAATTACATTTGGGCTTTTGCATCCTTTTAAACTGATCATATTTTAAGGTAAACTTAGCTGAATAATAAAAGATCTCATGCTGATAACCACTGCATTGAAACTGTGCCAAGTGGAACCATATAGACAAAGACAACATATCATTTTAGAAAGTGCACAGAGCCTGACTGAGTTAAATATAAATGTGGTTAAATGTGGATGTATGTTTTATAATTTTTAAAAATCACAGGTTGGATCATTAAAATCAAATTCTGAATCTTTGAAAATATAATGAAATTGTTAAAAAGAAGATAAACTTTGATAAGTTTGATTAATAAACACAAAATATATCAATAGTATTACAAATAATAATCTTTAACTGCATATAAAGAGGGGTTTTAAAATATTAAAAATATATATCAATACAATTAAAAATCCAGAAAATATGTCTCTGCCCCCCCCCAGAAAATGTATATTTCCAAAACTGACTCCAGAAAATTTTGTAAACCTAAGAAATATTTTATGAAAAAATGATAGTCAAATGCTGACAAGATGTATTTCTAAGAAAGAATGAGTCCAAATGATTTTGTGGGTAAGTTCTTCAAAACCATTAAGGGGAGAATATTTTCTGTTGTAGAACACAGAAAAAGAGGTAAAGCTTCTCAACTCATTTTAAAACCTAACATTATCTTGATCCTAAAACAAGCAAATAAAGGAGAAGCAGAAACAAAATTATATAAACACTGATGCAAACACACACGTACACACACACACAATATTTTCAGATAGTACACGGGGATATATTTAAAGAATTATAAAAGTGTGAAAGAATTTTTCAGCATGCAGTGGTTCACGTCTATACTCCCAGCACTTTGAGAGGCTGAGGCAGGAGGATTGCTTAAGGCTAGGAGTTCAAGACCAGCCTGGGCAACATAGTGAGACCCTGTCTATAAAATAACTATTAAAATTAGACAGACATGGTGGCATGTGCCTATAGTCCCAACTATTTGGGAGGCTGACGTGGGAGGATTATTTGAGCCCAGGAGGTTTATGCTACAATGAGCTGTGTCTAGCCACTGCACTCCAGGTGACAGAGCAAGACCCTGTCTCAAAAAAAAAAAAAAAAGATTTTATATATAAATATGTACATATTATAAAATAATAACAAAAAGGCTTGCAAAAAGCATTTGATCAAATTTATCACCCATAAGCTCTTTAACAATTAAGAATAGAAGAAAACTTCCTTAACCTGATAAAGACTTATTACCAGAAACCTACAACATCATCTTTTTCAATGATAAAATATTAGAAACATTCTCCTTGAAAATGTCTGGCACAAGATATCTTGGCTATCATCACTAATATTCAGCAATTACCCTTACCAAAGCAATAATACAAGAAAAAGAATAAGGAAAACTATATGAAAGGAAGAGATGAAACTGACACTAATTTAGGTGCTAAGAGTTTTTACTTAAATACACAACTAAAAAATACACATGGCAAGAAATAAGATCGACATAGAAAAATCAAGTTTTCCTATAGCACAGTAATTAGAAAACTCAGAAGAAAAAAAAAAGATTCCATTCGGAGAGCAATAAAATCTTAATGCATCTAGGAAAGAACCTAATAAATGCCAACCTAGTTGATGACTATTTTAAAAGTTTACTACAGAAGAAAATAATGATACTAGGGTAGTCAATACTAGTAAAACAGTTTTCCAAAGTGGTAGTACAAATTTATACCACCTCGCAATGTAAGAGAGGGCCAGTTTCTCCCCAGGACAGTAGTACCTGGTATTGCCTTCATAGTTTTAGTCTTCATGTCTTTGATGACTAATGAGATTGAAACTTTGTTTTTTAACTTTTATGGAACTGACTTTTCTACTTGGTATGAGATAGGATGCAATATTTTCTACCAAGTATGTATTCCAACCATTGATTTAAAAGGCCAGCTTTCCCTTACTACATTACAGTGTCGTCTTTCCTGAAAATCAGTCACTGTACATGTGAGTCTATTTCTTCTGGTCTACTTGTTTATCCTTGAATAAGTTTCATATTGTTTTAACTATGATAACTTTATGGAAAGTCTTTAAATTTAGTAGTGTAAGTCTTCCAAATTTATTCTTCTTCAACACTGTCATTATTTTCTGCCCTTTTAATTTACAACTAGATAGTCCATTATTTAAAAAAATGCCTTCTGGAATCTCAATTAGGGTTATATTTTATTTAATGATAAATGAGGAGGAAATTAATATCTTTAATACATTGAATCATTCAATGTATTTGTTAAGATTGTCCTTGATTTCTGTCTAAAGAAATTTAGAAAAATATATTCTGTTGATTTATTCTTCAGCATTTAATATTTTTGATGCTATTGCAAATACTATGCTTTTCTATTTCATTTTCAGTTTGTTGCATTTGAAGATATTATTGAACTTGTATCTAATGACCTTGCTAAATTTACTTATTAACTGTAATAAGTTATCTATGGAACATTTTAGATTTTATGTATAAGCAACTATGGGTTTTATGTCTTCTTTTCCAATTCTTATACAATTTATTTTTATTTTTATTTTATTTTATGTTTTGCTTTATTGCATTGGATTCAATTTATTGAATTGAAGTGGTTATAGTGGCAATCTTATTTTGTCCTTGAATTCAAGGGAAATCTTTCAATATTTTATTGTCAAGTTTGATGATGGCTATAGTAAAATTTTTGTGATTATTCTTTATAAGATTAGAGAAATTCTATTTCTTTACTGCTGATTTTGTAAGAGTTCTAATGATAAACAAACATGAGGTTTTTATTAAAAGCCTCTTCTGACTCTAATTAATCATATGCTTTTTCTTCTTTATTCAGTTAATGGTGAATTACTGTAATTCATTTTCCAATATTATCCCAAACTTGTGTTCCTGGAGTTAACCAACTTGGTTGTGATTATCGTTTTTGTATCTACCAGATTCAATCAATTTACTAAGATTTTGCTTAGAATTTTCAAATCTATGTTCATAAGAAAAATTACCATGTAATTTTTGTTGATATCAATGTTATGCTAACCTCACAAAATGAATTGAGGAGTATATACTGTTTTTTATTCTCTGGAGGACTTATGTAAGTTTGTCATTATTTATTCTTTAAATATTTGAAAAGATTAACTGTTTATGTCCTCTGGGCCTGGAGATTTTCATTATGGATTCAATTTCTTTAATGGATATAGGACTACTCAGATTTTTAATTTCTTTATGTTTTAGTTTTGTTGGATTGTGATTGTCAATAAATTTTCCCAATTCACCAAAATTTTTAAATTTATGAGTTAAATGTCCATGTTTATCACAGGATTCTAGCCAAGTCATAAGTAATTTTTACTTGACAGGAATACAATAGCAGTATCTACAATCATAAATGGATTCAGTAACCTAGTACAGATTAATGACAGAAGTCCAATAAATCATTTTTCTGGCTTGCTTAAATACGTAAGCCTGTTGCCTTCTCCTGTCACTGACACTACAATAATGAATCAATGTGGCACCACCATCAAAACTAACAAGAACAAATTTAACTCAAAATCAGATACAAAGATGTTTAGGTATACATAGGCACAGTTCATTCACCTAATCCTCATTATTTATCCTGCTTTTAGACACGTTGGCACAACAGGACACTACTCCTTCATTAACTACTAAACTTCTCCCAGCATGACAGATTGGGTTTTTCCAATTTCAATACTACATAGGAAATTCAAAATGTGGTGCCTACAGAGTAATCTGTTGAATTGGGGAAAGATTTTTATTCAGTATCAATAGAAGAATTGAGCTTAAGGAGGCAAAATCAATTCATAAGCAACTCTGAGTTTTGATAAGTATCCAAATATTCAGCTCTTGGGTATAGACTACTATAATCATATGCATCCCTGAAATCTGCAACCAAGGTGAAAGTTATACTCACCAACTCCTTTCCTCCAGTGGCTTTAAATGTAATAATTGATCCAGGTAGTTTGGCTTATATTTTACATTGGTCTTAAATTATTTATCTCAGCACATCTTTTTCCTCATTTCTGCACTGTATCTTCATCCATGCCACATTTAGTTTCAAGTTGATTATTTGCAATAATGATTAGAGGTCTTTTCTGGAGATTTAGTTTTCTTGAAAATGAAATAAAAAGTTAATATAAACCATAAAGTAATTCCTAAAATCAATTCTTCTATAAGCATCTATGGCAAGGGCCGTTTTAAAAATTGAAGTCATGTGTAGTAACTCTATTATTTTCTTTTTCATTAAATTATTATGTCTTGATGTGAAGTATATCTCAATAAGGCTGTTTAAAAACTAATGTGCCTTGGATATTTGATTGTGTAATGTACCTTAGAAGGTAAAAATATAATTTTCATGATAAAATATTATGAGAATATTTCTAATGAAAATATAATGATTTTTTTCTTTTACTTATAATCAGTAGGATTGTAATCATTCTGTTCTTAACATTTTTCTAGTTCCAGAAATAGGCATGTGTGTGTGTGTAGTTACCTAGAAAATTTCTAGAATAACTGTCAGAAATACCGAGAAACCATGAAAGTTGAAAGAAGACTTTCTCACTTATTACATACAATAAACCATAGTACATAAAATGGTCTTGGGATCTCTTAGGCCTATAAGTTGCTTTTTAAAAATCATTTCACCTCTGCCCTCCTGCAAAACGAAACGAAACAAAACAAAACAAAACAAAACCTTCCTCTCTGAGGCACATATTTTATTTCTCTGTTAACCTTGGCCTCTTCTTGTCATTGTCACCAGAGGCCCTTCTGATTATACCTGTCCAATCTTCTCTTAAATTCATCAAGGAATTTGGGATCCAACTCATTGTCTTCCCTATATCCTTGGAATCATTTTCTATTGTATTTTCTCTCTGTAATTACAAATAATTTCTTACATCAATTACTGTGGGGATTAAAACTAGCAATTACAATATTTTTATTATCTCCTAAAGGTTCCAAATTTTATTCATACACATTATATAATCTGGCTTTCATAACAATCTCATTTTTTCCTTTTGTCTTTTTGTTTTAAAGATGAAGAAACATGCTCAGAGATGTATAACTTTTCCCCAAAGTTTCACAGCTTGGACTCAGTCCTGTCTACATTTGAACCCAGGTCTAGCTGCCAAGAGTGTATCTATTCCTTTTTAACACGAATATTTAGAACTCAAAAATCTTCAGAAAATGATGCCACACAGTTGAATAACAATCAATTTTCCTTTTTGTCCCTGTGGTCATGTCATTTGATGTGAGTTTTTCTAGTTTAGTTTTCTTCTCTCTCTACTTGATTTGGGGAATGCAATGAGGGTTAGGGAATCATGATTTACATGTTTAAAACGGTGTAACTTTGAATGTTTTCAGACACAGCATATAATCACAGGTTCAGTGATAAAGAAATTTTAGTGGTTCAGATAAGCCTCTGACTTGTCCATTTATTATGCAAGTATTTTTTTTAACATTTACTATATATGTCCACCGAACTTTGAGACCATATTATGACTAAAAAAACATGATCTCTCCTTTGAGAAGCTTATTTCGAAGCTTACAGATTGCATTCAGTTTGGGCAATAAAAACGTTAAGCAGCCAAGGGCTTTGCCTTGTTAACCACACATCTATAGTGTCTCTCTCTGTGCCCTGTACTGAGTAGTAGTCATTTGTTAATATTTATTAAATTGATGAATTAATACAGCCCTTGTAGAGTGTGTTCCGGAGATCTGTGAGTCCCTTTCTGGGTGTCCATAAAGTAAAACTATTTTAATAATACTAAAACATTTTTGCCAGTTTTGTTCCCATTCTCTTACTAGTGTACAGTGAATTTTCCAGAAGTTACATGACACTTGATGATGTGATCACTCCACCGGCTAGCAAAATATGTACTTGCACATTGTTGCATTTTTAAAATGACTCAGTTTTAACTTTTAACAGTGTAAATTTTGATACATATAACCCACCTAAGCAAAAGCTCTCCGGGGTCCTGGGCATTATTGAGAATGCAAGGGATCCTGAGATCAAAAAGTGTAAGGATTGCCGAATTAAAGATTTAAATATCTTTCAAAGGTGATACAGAAATTGAGTCTTCACTCTCTAATTCCAATTCATTACTCTTGTACTCCGGACTCAGTGTTAAGCCAATTATGTCTTACTCTCCATTCCCCAACAATTCTTTTATTTTATTAAGGAAAACTATTTTGTAGAGGTGGTTCTACATCTGTTAGGATCAATATAGTTTTAGTAGTGTGTGATGAGCTGCAATACCAATAAATAAAATCTGCTCTTGAACTTTTGCTTTTGTCTTTCATTCCAGTGTTTTTTTATGTAAAGAACGTTATATTTGCTTGGGTACCAAATAGCTCTCAGCTAATACTATTCTGATAAGCTAAAATTAAATGGATCTCAGTCAGCTAGGATTTCACAGGGCCTATATGAGATTGAGACTTTAAAAATGAGTGGGGATAAGCTGAGCAAAACCTTACTGAGGGACCCATCAAACTGAATACATTTGAAAAATAACAAGAGGTACTTGTCAAATGCATAATATGTACAGCACCTTGATAAAATCACTTTCCCATTTTCCTATCAACAGATTTTTTTCCTTGGGCATTTGCAGGTGAAAAAAAGCATTCAATTCCTCTTTGATGCGTGAGTGACTCTTTTCTGCTTAATGGCTGAGGAAGACAGTCTATGTCATGATAGTAGACTACATCCCATAGGGATTCTGCTTTCTTTTATTTTTCCCAAATGTGTATCACTGTGAAATCTTTTTTATGTTAAAGTGGCAGATACAGAAATACTTGAAGATCTCCAGATTTTCATATGATTTGTCTGTCTTCAGAATGAGTTTTGTCTCATTCAAGAATGCTTAAAATTGTAAAGAAACATTCTGCATCTTTTGGTCAGTTCTCAGATTTGATCCTAGTTTGGAATGACTAGAAATTCGAAACTTGTTACATTATGAATTACATGTGGGGTGATGAATTTTTAATGTGATTAATGTAACCAGATAAATCAATGGGGACTTTTGCTACCATTCAGTAAACACGAGTTGTAAAGTTCATCAATTTTATAATAAAGAGATTGATAATCAAATATTTTCTCAAATCCTGTGTGAATAAACAGAGGAATATATATTAGTAACACCTAGAAGAGAAATACATAAATAGGTGACACATTTTTAAAATATTCTTTCAGCCAAAATTGAACTAACCTTTGATCAGGAAGGAAGATCAAGCAAAGAAAAACTAAAAAACAAACAAACAAAAACAGGTGGAAGCTCAACTTAAGAGTTTTAGAAGCTGGCTTTGCCCCGAGAGTTATCTGTAAATTCAGGGCTTGTTAAAAACAGGCCTAATTAATATGAGAGCTGGGATTTTGCATGATCCCTTGGACCCCTACTCCCAGCCCCACTCCAGGGAATGAAGTTGAATGTGCCAGGGATCTCTACCAAGAATGTCCCCAAAAGTGTGTTTATCAGAAAATCGAAGCCTTGAGAATTGTCATGAAAGAAAAAAAAAAGTATTTCATGTTCAGATTAGTTTGGGAAATTACTAAATACTGTGCAGTCCCCCTTGTGGAGTTTCACAATGTGTATTAATCCATCAGGGACTCTGAAAACCCCTCTTGGGAAGAATTCTGTCTGATTTTATGTAACCCAGCATGTCCTGAAATTTATATTACTATAGAATCTTCTTTAACGTAATTTCAAATAAAAATCTCTGCAACTCATGCTCTGTAGAATGCATTTTTGGAATATTGATCCAGGATAAGAATCTGTCTCTTGGGCTCACTCCCAACTAGTGAGGATGCAGGTGACTCCATCCCAGTTAATGCTCTGAACTAAGCAGCTCTGGAAGAGACAACCAACTCACTTTATTTCTCCTGCTTCTCCTTGCCTTGCTGAGCCCCACAACGAGTGTCCTTACAGATCCTCCTGATCTCAAGAATGCCCCTATGGTCATTTCTGCCTTGGTTTCTTGAAGGATTTCTAACATTTCATACTAATCTGTGTAGTGATTCATTGCCTAGTTGAAACAGATAAGAAATCATACAATTTTAAGTCTGGAAAGAACCTAATTTCCAAACTAGGAAATTTAGACCCAGAACCTTTGTCACTTGTCTGTCCAAAGTCGTACAACCAATTAAACATTTTATGGGGAACCAGAATTTAATAGAAAGCTCTGGTTGGCAATGGTTGTATTTGGATCACGTTATAGTATGCTTAAAGTAGAAAGTCAATTCCAACTCTGAGTGATTTTAGCTCTGAAATGTTCTAGGAAAGAAAAATTTCAACTGTGATAGAAAAGGAAGATGATGTATAATAGACAGAAAATCCATAACCAAAGTTGCCCTCTGTGTATCATTTGGTGGCTAGTACAAGAAAGCATATCACTGAGGTCTTCAGGCCAACATTATAAAATCTCACGGTTTACACTGCCACTAGTTAGATGCGAAGTGAATTGCTTATCATGGGCACTTTATTCCTCTGGCACTGCCTCAAGTTTTCTTATGTGACTGTTAGAAAAAGAATTGCTGTCAAATTCATTAATTCATTCCCTTATGACCTAGGGGTAAAGAGCTCTCACATCTGCCAGCTGTTGGACTAGATGCTGAGTTTTAATGGGTATTCCCCACTTGGAGTTTTATCAATTGCTTTATGTCAAAATTGTCATCACTTCCTTGTCTTTATGTTTCTTTTTTGTTAAGAGCTAATTTTAAACACTCTCCCATTTATTTCAGTGCCATAAAAATCTAAGCTTAGCTAAACTGAAATGGTGATGGGCCTGTACGCTCCCATCTCCCTTCCTCTTTAGCTGCTCCCATAACTTTTCCACTTCTACCATTATCACTAACAATAAAACTCCAGAAACGCTTATCTCACATTGGGCTCCCTTGCTACTTAGTATTTGTTCATTCCGGATGATGATCATTATCTTGATTGTCATTATCATCTCCAACACATAAGCACTGAGCACCCACAGGGTACATGCCACCAGAGGAAGCTTGCTTCCTAGGACATGGCGATCATGCCACAGAATGGATGAAGCCCAGAAGTGGGATCTCGAAAAACACAAGCTGTGTTGCCTGGAGTTGCTCTAAATGCGTAACTTTTTGATACTCTAGATTTTACTTCTTTAAAATTTAAACAATGCTCATACCTGCATCTTGCCTGTCACCATGACTTTATATGAAGTCATACAATGAAGCATAAGCTCTTTAGAAGTTGTCACTGTATCGGCAGAAGATGTTGTAGGATTAACTTTTTTGCTATAATCCTCAACTACTGTTCACATTTTAACAACCTTTTTTCCATTTCCATTCCAGGCCTGAAGAGCTACGTCTGTTCATGCCAATATTACAAATAAAAAAGTAGAAAGTCCAGCCAAACAGCTGGGGCTTGAGGCATGCATTCGGAAATATTACTCATCTGAAAGCCTTGTTTTCCTCCTGAAATGACTGGCTGGTTGACTAAATTAACTAAATTAACTGCTTGTTTTGGCAACATAAATATAAAGCCTTAAATAATTGAGAACAATAAAACCATAGAGATGGGCTCATTTTTATTTAGAATAATTGTGGTTGGTTAAATGTGTGTCTTAATGATGCATCACAGTAAATTTATTCAATTTAATTTTTAAAAAAAACATCCAGCCAGTTAAGGTGTTGAGGTATTGATTGAATTATTTATGTCACGGCTTTTTATTTATTTTCAGTCCTCTCCAAGCAGTCCCTGATCATCTGTCCCTCCACATTCTGGGGGATTACCCTCTCTCCTTTTTCTCCTTCCTCTTTAGTCAGCTTTTTCTAGGACTATGCCTTAACCCTGTCCCAAGGCACTTCCCACTTCATCTCTTGACCAGTATCAGCCAGCTCAGGATTAGCCATGGCCCACCTGGATTCTCCTGCAGAATGTTTATGGTGGACCCCTTCAAGTTTTCCTCTGATATAGAGTAAGAAACAGAAAAAAAAAAAAAAAAACCAGAAAGTTTTTCTTACTCTCATACTCAATACAACATTCAACACAGAACACTTCTGACACTGGACATGTAGGTTTTATTTCCCCACACACACCAAGCAATCCTCAAGCAGTCACCAGCTAGGTGTCTTATAATTCAATGCAATCTGACACTATCTACCTGGAGTTAGAGTCAGATCCCGCAGGTTAAGGGTCAGCCCCACAAGACTGCCCCCCACTTCAGCCACCATGGGAAGTAGTAACCTCTCACCTAGGCATCTACTGAAGAACTATAATTCCAAATTCCCATGACCCCCTCCTTGGGTTTTATTAATTTTCTAGGAAGGCTCATAGAACTCAGGGAAACATTGACTTTTGTTTATCAGTTTATTATATTAATAAAGAATATGATAAAGTATACAGATGACTAGCCAGATGGAAGAGATGCATAGGACAAGAAATAAGGGAAGGGGTGCAGAGCTTTTATGCCCTCCCTGGCACCTTCGTGTGTTCTGCAACCTGGAAGTTCTCTTAACCCTGTACTTTTGGGTTTTTATGGAGGATTCATTACACAAACACGATTGATTGTATCATTGGCCATTGGTATCAACTCAACCTTTAGTCCCCCTTCCCTCTTAGGGGTTGGAGGATGGGGCCAAGAGTTTCCACCCTCTAATCACATGGCTGATTTCTCTGGCAACCAGCCCCCATCCTGAGGCTATCCAGGAGCCCACCAAAAGTTGCCTCATGGGAAGAAGGGATGATCCCATCAATCAAAAAATTATAAAGGTATTAGGAGTTCTGTGTCTGGAACCAGGATCAAAGATGAAACATCAAAAGAAAAGATTATCTGAGTGCCCCTATCTACAAGGGTTTTAGGAGCTCTAGGTCAGGAACCAAGGACAGAGATTGATATATAGACAGATAAATATCATTTTATACATATATAATTATATATTACATATATCTACAATTTCACACATGGAGATCTACGGTGAACAAAACTGCAAGGCTCCATTTTGCTTCCTGAGACTAGATATCGAAGAAAACACTTTTTAGCCCTTTTCTCACTTAAACTCCTGGGCATTTGACACTCAGTCTAGGTTACTCCTTTCTTGAAACTCTTTTGCTACTGTCTCTTGGCACAACTTTTTCCTCTCTGACTTATCCTTTCCCATGTCCTTTGTTCTCCTCTCTCCTCATCCTTCTGTTCAGTTGTTTCCTAAATATCAGTCCACTCTTCATAGCTTCTTTCCCTGCAATTTTGCCCTGGGTGTCCTCACTCAATATTTCTATGTTCTGGTTCCATCTTCCTCCTGAGCCCCACACCTATGTAATTCGGTGCCCGGTAACCAGCAGTTAAAATGACCAAACTTTCTTATGCCTAAAAAGACAAAGAGCTAGATGCTGAAGAAGCATTTTCCCTATTGTGGGAAAGATGACCAGATAGCTTCACTTACTTACATAAATATAAGGCAAGTGGCACAGGTGTGTAACAGCACCTTTTTGAATGGTTTTATCTATATCTGTGCAGTTTAACAAACCCCTGTTCACTTTGGTACACAGAGCTCAAAGGAGGGATTGGTCCATTTGCAGAAGAAGCACAGGGGTTTTTCTAGTGGGGGAAAGACTGAGACCCCTGACACATACCTTGCAATACCAGAAGCTGGAAAGTGTGCCAGGGTGGCCCAAATCCAGGATCTATGTCAGAAAAGAGACACAACTCTCCTGAAAAATATTGCCATTGGGGTGGAAGAACAGGTGGCCAGTGCCCTTAATCAGCAGGGAACAGAATGTGGATGATGTTCTGGCTCCCAGAACTTGCACCAACCCAGAATTCCAGGAAGGAAGGCAGTGGGTGCAAATTGTACCCTCAAGGAGGTGACTGTAGGAACAGATTGAATGTACCATACTCTCAGTAGGTCCGGCCTGTATGTCATGAGCTCCTCTTGACGGGGCATCTTCTGGAGTATGAGGTTGTCTTCCCTCAGAGAATCTATAGCCCTGGGGCAGGGAGTTGCTCTGGCATCTGTGCTAGCACCCAGAATAGAGGACTTAGGAGCAGGCAACTTGGTCACAGCATTTCAGACTCAAGCCTCACCCCACGGATACACACTTTTCCAGTGTAGGCCACATGTCCTCACCATAAATATAAAACTGTATAAAGCACCTCTTCGACATAGACAATGCTTCACTCATCAGAGAGAGTTCTTTGCAGAACATGGAAGCAGGACATATTGAAGAGTTGTAAGTTGCTAAGGGAAACTAGGCCAATTTTTGTCACGGCACTTTCTTGTCTAATAACAACACGAGAAAGTACTCATCTAAGACAGTGGCAGCAAATGGAATCTCCCACCCCCACTCTAAGACCTGCCTTTTGACAGGTGTGTTGCTAGCTCCTCTCTGATGTCCTGGGAATCAGCAGGTCCACACTAAGTAACACAAGTCAATGGCAGGCCTGTTGCTGTGGTTGCCAGGCTGCACCGAACAGTCTCCACCTGAGTTACAGTTTATCTCAGTGATGCAGGTGCAGTTAGGGAGGGACTTCCCCCCTTATCCACTCATACTTAACTTAAACCTGGGTGCTAGTAACTAATTAAGAACACAGGGATTCCTGGACATATTAAGGACAGGAAAAGGGACCCTTTAGAAGAGGTCAGTTTTACTTTCCACTCATTGGACAAGATGTAAGTTCCAATATTACTTCTCTAAGGCTTTAATCACAACCACACTGTAATATCAGATTGTCCAGATATATATCTATGGTACCTACCTGCTAATTGTACCTGGATGAGACAGATAACACTTGTACCCGACATTCAAAATATTCCTAATGGAATTCACCTTTCCTCTTCTCCCAAATATAGTCTTCCTTCTAAAATTTTTTTTATGAGAATGACACCACCTGAAGTCCCAACCAGGCAATTACTCCTCCTTCATCCTTACCCCCATTTTATCTTTACCATCAGTTCCTCTCTCTTTAGAATCAGAGAGCCCCACCTCCTGTCATTCTTGTCAATCGCCCATCTCCACAGCCACTGCCTCATCACGCACTATTTCTTACTTCTGCCCATTGTATCCTGTGACCACTGCCCTTCTGATCTCCCTGCTGCGGGCATGCCTGTGAAATCTTCTCCACCCTGGTGCCATGTTACTCCCTTGCATAGAACCCCTGGATGGTCCCCTGTTGTCTCCAGGATTGAGTCCAGACAAGTGAGTATGGCAAACAATACCCCTTCCATCCCAGTCCGTTCCCAACTCTCCTGATTTCATTTATCTCCACATTCCTCCTTCTATAAATATGGAGTGATTTGTAATTTCCTCAAACCAGACCTGGAGTTTCATACTTCTGAGTCATTGTTTACATGGCTCCCCGGACCTAGAATGCTCTCAGCTCACCTCACCAATGACTAATGCCTACTCATCCGTAGAAACTCAGTTCACACCTTGCCTCTCAGGATGGATGAGAGGTCTCTCAGATCCTCTTCCACAGCTGCTGGAACACTTAACTCACAATATAGCAATTGTTTTACTGTCTCCCACTCATTGTCAGTTCCTTATAAACAAGAACCACATTTCATTTGTCTTTGCATGTCCAACATGGAGCAAGTGTTCTACCTACACTTGGTACTTAATTATTGTTTGCTGAATGAGAGGGTGAATGCAGGCAGAAAATCACAACTTTGTTGTTCAATCCAAGTGTCACATCCAGACTATATGAATGTGATTTACCTAGGAGAGCCAGAAGAAATTAGGTAAGGAATGGAAACAAAGCAGGAAATTCTTTAGTTGCTAAGTTCTGATTCCCAATCATTAGGTAAGAAATTGCCAGGCAAAATTCATTAATACAACTTGGTTGAAGACAGAGTCACTAAGAAGCAAAAGGTATTGATAGATTAAATTAAGATATAGGAAACTTATATCAATCCCTGTTCCCTATGGATCAGCTCCATGGAAAGTCTTATACCTAATAGATTGGGTAGAATAAATAAAAACTTACTAATGAAAATCCTAAATATGAACTATTAAAGTGATTATAAATTTTCATTTACACATTAACAGTTATGGCAAATATATCACCATATATCATTTTTATTACTCGGGCAATCTTTAGAGAAAATGTAGCACAAACCCTTACATTACTTTATATTACTTATATTACTTTCTTTCTCCATTTAGCCCATGCTATTCAGTATATGGATTATGAGAAAAAGGTGCTACTAGATTTTAAAGTGTTGTAGAAACAGTCTTAGTTATCACGCAATGTCATTTCTCTTTTGCCTGCTCATTTTCATTCCTCCTTCCACTTTCTCGGCTCTTCTAAATTGCACAATTTCATCCTTTTTAATCATTCACCTTTTGTTCTATGATATACTTTTTATTGATTATTATCAAAATTGAAGCTCCATGCCAAGTTAAGGGAAACTGCCACACTTGGAAACACATTTTTCTTATATGAATTCAGAGACTCTTGAAACTCAAGGTCACTTCTTGAGATAATCTGAATATTCCTGAAATTTTAACATACAAAAAACCCAAGAACAATGACCTATAAGTCGGGAATGAGGTGTCTGATCTTAAATCCATGTACAATTCATTCTGGGCTCTAGACAGGTCTCTTTGGGCCTTACTCAGAGAATTTTTATCAGGAGTTCAGTGGTGTCTTTCCATTCCTATACCACAGGGACATCTAAGCTTCCATAACTGACCCACATTATGGAACTTGGAATAAATATTTTAGGTTTGCAGACAGCATAAAATGTGGGAAGCAGTTAGTTCTGTTGAAGATAAATTTAAAATGTATAGGAACTGTGTCTCAGAAGCCAAGAGGGAGATCCTTCATTGATTTAATCACAGAGATAGTAGAGGGAAGTAGCCTGTCCTTCAGGTGACACACAGCTGTCCCTTAAGGAAATGAAAGGGGACTTCAGTGATGAAGCGACATGATACGGGAAGCATACGTCCTTTCATTCTGTAAACATTTCACAAACACCCCCTATATAGGCCAGGCACTTTATTAAGCATTTGGAAACAAAAGATTACTGAGACATGATCCCTGACCCAACGAACGAAGGGTGGGGTAAAACAGCTGAAGCTGAATCAAAAAATAAAGTGTGTCTTAAAAACAACTGAGCCTTCCTCTGGGCTCCATTCTATGTGGTTTTACATGTATTGACTCAATCACTCCTACAGTTCTCTGTGCGGAAGGCCACTGTTATGACCCCATTGTATAGATGAGGAAACTGAACCTTGAAAGGGTCAAGGAATTTGCACAGGGCCACAAAATTAGTGAGTAGGGGAGCCAGTGTTTGAACCAAGCCAGTCTGGCTCAACATTGCTCTAATAATGGCAGCTCTGTGCTGCTTCTCAGTGTGTACAACTGACAAAGGATTCATGTTTAAGATACATAAGGAATCCCTACAATTTCAAATGGAAAAACAGGCAAATTGTATAACAGGAAATCTCTAATAAGTTTAACCTGACATAGCAAAAGAGCATTTGAAGAGATGCTCAATTTTTCCGTGTTGAATGAAATTGGGACCACTTACATCTTTCAACTAGGTCATCCTGTTTCTAAGTATACATCCCTGAGAAACCTTCACATAGGTACACAAAAGAATATATTTAAAGATGTTCATCACAGCTTTGGTGGGAAAAGCAGAAGGTTACAGCAACCTAAATGGACATCAAAGGGAGAACATAAAAAGGAGTTGCATGCCTAGAGGAGTTGCATGGAATATAGAACTCAGAAAGTTATATAGATCCACTTATATATGTAAAACAAGTCTCAGAAACATAACGATGAATAAAAAGGTAAACAGAAAAGAACATATGGTATCATAAAATGTATGCAATATATTTTAAACCACATACAAAATAACTCTATGTATGTTGCACAGATATACGTATATGCAAACAAAGTTGTGGAGGTGACTTGAAAGAACATATGCTAAATGCACAGAATGTTCAGACACTTGTGAAAATCTTGGGTGAAAAGCCGTCATTCTTAAGTACGATAAAATAACAACAATAATGATAGCCAGCACTTATTGAGCGCTATTTCACAATAATGAATCAGGTACTATTGTTGCCCTAATTTTATAAACAAGAAAAAATGAGTCATAGAAAGTTAAATATGTTTCCCCTGATCAAAGAAATTGTAGATGTTGAATATGGGATTTGAATTTAGCAATCTAACCCCATAGTCAATGCTCTTAATTACTTTATTCATACAATGATTATATTTAATATTTATAATACACACACATATATTAAATTCCAAAACCAGTGATGTGTTAGGAGTCAGAGAAAAATGTCCAAAAGTTAAAATAAGATACATGAGAATCGATAAAATGTTTTGGATTGGGGAGCGTATATGCCTGGGGCTCAAGTGAGCATTGTGCTTCCATAGATATTCGAAAGATCATCATGACAGAGATGATAAATGTCTCTTTTGCTGCCACTGACCTCACAGGACAAATTGAATTCAACTATGAAATGAGGGATTTGAGTAAAACATAAATGGATGATAAAAACAGATTACATTTCTCTGTTTCTACCATGTGCCACTAACTGCATTAAGTGCCTGTGTATGCTCTATCACACTTGATCTTCAGCTTTGACTTAGGTATCACTAGTCTCATTTTGTAGACATGAAAACCAAGACACAGGGAGGCTAAATACCTGCCCACCTTCCCACCATCACACACTGTAGAGCTGGGACAGGCTCTCATCTGATTCCAAGGCCAAGGATCTTTCCATTGCATCATTTCCGACATAGGTTAGATGGTCCTCCAGTCCTGTGACCTATTTATACCAGCGTTTCTACCTCTAGATAGAAACGTACCAGTTATTCCATCTGTCCACCTCATAGAAGTGTTATGAGCACCAGAGGCATCAGGACTCATGACTGAACATGCAAGCAATGCATTCTCAACTTTGTAATTGTCACTTTTATTTTTTCAACACAAACACCAAGTCTCTTATACATCAGATATTTGGGAGTGCCTACTTGAGTCTGGAAGATATGCCAATGACATATGGACTCTTTCATTCTTTTGATGAGATATTAAATTTGTTTTAAAATGATTGACTTTCCACTTATTCTTGTTTCTATTTTCCCATTGGTCTAAAAATGAGTGGGTTCTTTAATACAGTGAAACGTAACTCCAGCATTCACTGTGCATCTCTGGGCTCTTCCCTTTCTACCAGCAGCTGTCTTCTGAATCTAAACAAATGTAGACTTTATTTCTCTATTTCTCCAGCATCAATCCGTTTTGACATACAAAGCAAGTATTCTTTGTAATACCTGAGGGAAAGAGGAGAGGAACTACTTGCCCACATTTTTCAAAACCCACTAGAGTTTTTGCCAGCTGTGAGGGTGGAACACAGCATAGTTAATAGAGACAGGACTTTGACATCAGACAAACCTGAGTGTGAATCCCAGCTCTGCCCTTCACAAACTGCGTGACTTTGGGCAGATAAGTCTCCAGGTCCATTATCACAACTTTAAAATGGAAATAATAATACCTATCTTTTGGGGTAATTTTGAGCATTCTAAAAAAATACATGGAATGTACTTAACACAGTGGTGGGATAAAAGTCCTCAATGACTTATTATCAACCTGAGCATCCAGAGTTTTTAAACTGAAAGGCAACTTTGGGTCGTCCTAGTTATACCTGGACATTCTATAAGAAAGTACATTTCAGCCAGAGGGGCAAAGTGACTTGCCCAGGGTCACACAGCCAGCTTGCAACCAAACCAGGCGTGGAATATAAGCTCCTGACTCTGCCCTATACTCACTTCCCTTTAATGCCTCTTACTCTTTTCTGGTATTTCTGTGCTTTCAACAGCTGTTATTTTTTTGGTTCCTAACTCTTTACTCACACATGTATTTTTATTCCACCATGATGGATTTATTTTCTGGCAGTACCCACAACATCTGAGACCCATTTCGAATCTGAAATCTATTCAGATAACCTCAGAGCTCACTTTTCCTTGCTTGGTTTTTGTCATATATGAACATGCATATAGTATTTGGAGGTTAAAAAAAGAAAAAGTTCTTAAAGGTTATTGTTAGCTCATCATTTCTTCCCAACCTTGAATCCTTCATGCTTTATGTAATTAATTTATCATAAGAAGAGTAATGTTGAAAGAAATTTCCTCTGAGTATACAAGACGTTGAAAAATTGTTGCAAGAAGTCACAGCAGTAGTAAGACTATTGCTGAGCACGGGCTTATTAGAAAGCAAAATAAACAGCATGCTGCACGCTGACTTCATCTTCATTAAACATTCATACTGGAAATGCTTACCTTGTCTGCAGCCAAGATGTTATCCTTTGCAGAAGGAGGGTGGGGCGTGGGGGGTTGGGGGAGGAATCACTACACTAACACACTGCAAGTGTTTCGTGGCTTTGGGAAAGTACTGCTACGTAAAATCTTTTAATATGTTAGCCTAAGCATTTTGGCCTTCAAACAATTTGAATCATCTTGGGGCAGGACGTGATGGTGAGGAAGGCATCTAGAGAGGAGAATGAATTGCCTTGCACTCTACCATGCAGAGAAATGTAAATAAAAGTTGGAGAGGCCTTTATGCCACTGCCATCATGGTATGTGAGTCCACTTGGCCTAATATGTTAAGAGGATTATCGCTAAAGCTGCATGAACTTTGAAATAGTCCAATGAAGCTTATGTGCTTTCCAGTTTAAATTGGTCTTCAGCAAGACCTCTCTGATCATCGGGAATTTGGCAGCCTGAGCATTCTG
>CAUYRT010090450.1:0-19753 GCA_963574885.1 Lepilemur ruficaudatus | reverse complement strand
TTACATATATTTTTAGTTGTCCAATTAATTTCTTTCTATTTATAGTAGAGATGGGGTCTCGCTCTTGCTCAGGCTGGTCTTGAACTCCTGACCTTGAGCAATCCACCCACCTCGGCCTCCCAGAGTGCTAGGATTACAGGCGTGAGCCACTGCGCCCGGCTAGCTTTCGTCACTCTTTAGTGGTGACGTTGGTCTGCCTCTCAGACCCCTAGGAGGTGGCTCTCACCTGAGTAGGGTGGAGGTGACGTCGTAGCTGTGGTCTTTCAGCTGGTAGGTGGTGGTGTACATCGTAAACTGGCCTTGTTCTTCTTTGCTGACTGCGTTCCCTGCCAGGCCCACGACGTACCACTTCCCCTGGAACTGCAGGGGCTGCTGGTGAGCAGAGCCCAGGAATGGCCCCAGGAGCCACCCCTCTCGCTCTGCTCCTGCAGGCACCTCTGGGCAGCCTGGCCTGGAACCAGGAGCCCCTCTAGCTGGCCTTGCACTGATGGAGCTGGCCGGAGCCAGAGGATGTCAGGCTGGGAAGGAGCCCTGGGTGAGGAGGTGGCCCTGGGTAAGTAAGTTTCCTGAGGCTCAGTTTCCTCATCTGTGCAGAGGGACTGAAGATGTTCCCACCTTGCATGGACAATGGGGATCGGGGGAGAGGAGGGTGTGCCTGGGGAGGTCTGCTCAGGTGACCCTGGCATAGGTGGGAATGGAGCATGGGGTGTGGCTTCCATCAGGGGACCTGGGTGCAAGGTGAGCTGCAGCCTGGGCCCTGGACTCCCTGAGTCCCCCTGTCCTGCCCAGCGCTCCTCCTAAGTGTCTTGGCCTCTCTTCCCCTCTACTCCTGTCTTCCTCGGGCCCTCCCTGCAGGTGCCCTCCAGACCCCTTACCTGGTCGTCCTGGAAGTCTGGCTGCAGTGGGACCCTGAGCAGGGGTGGGGCTGGGATCAGCTTTTGTTTGGAGTCCTGGGCCTGGGTGTGCAGGGCCCCCAGCATGGTGAGGCCCAGCCACAGGAGACCTAGGGACATGGTTTCAGGGCCGAGGAAGCGGTGCTCCAGGCAGCTGCTGGGCTGGCAGTGGTGGGAGAGGAGGAGAGTGAGGACACTAGTCCGGGGACCCTTTTTATGGACCCATCCTAGGGCGAGGTGATTCATCCTTTGCCAAATCCAGGAAGGTGAGGCAATTGCCAAACACCTGCTGTAACACTTGGCAGGATTTCTGCCCCTCTCCGGCCCCTGGGCAGGATTGAGCAAGTGCATGGGCAGGAAGGCCTGGAGGGGAGGGCAGAGGGGACTTCCCAGAGGACACACCTCTGCAGGGATCCGGGCTCCCTCTGTGCACTCTGTAAGGGACTCCCTTCCTCTGATGGGCCCTGCGTGTGGGCTAGTGGCCCCCGATCCAGAAGAGATGACATCTCTGACCCCCGGCAGCCCCTGCTGCTCAGCCCCAGGCCGGGGCAGGATCCATCCCTGCCTCCCACACCCACTGAAAGCACACAGTGTCTCCTGCCAACAGATCATGTGCTGTTTCCTTGTTCTCGTAAGGGTCAGGGAAGGGTGAGGCAGCTGAGCATGGACAAGGAGGAACTGGAGCCCCACGCCAGGCTCTGGCACAGGGCGGGGAGCCCGAGAGGCTTCCCTGGGAATGCCCTGGCCTTGAGTCAGCCCCTCGCCTCCTCCATGCCCTGTTTGCAGGAGTGACGGCAGCACTCCCGGGAGGCTAGTGGGCAGAGCCCCCAAGCTGTGCACACGGGTTGGGCACACTGGCCACAGATGTGGCTGCTTGACATAGCTGGTGCTGAGGCCACAGTCCCAGCTCATTGTGGAGCCCTGGTGGGGGACGAGGCAGGGAGGCCCTGCCCCAGGGGAGCGGGGCCAGTGGTGGTGGATGAAGGCAGGCTCCATTCTGCTGATCTGGACACCAGGTGCTTTGAGTGACCAGGAGTGCCAGGATTTGACCTCATCCTTGAGAGGTCATTGAGACCATCCTCCTGTCTTTGGCCGCAGCCTTAGGCCATGGAGCCCAGCCTTGTCCTAGAGGGAAGCAGTTTTCTCACTGGGGGCCTGGCCAGCATCCTTGAGAGGCAGTGAGCCCTGTGCAGTGTCCCAAGATGGCTCACCCCCAAGGGCCAGGGATGTTCCAGACACCTACCCTGAGGCTGGACTGAGGGTTCACTGGCTTCAGATAGGACTAACAGGGTTGGCTCTGCCGACCTGCTGCTTGGGACCCCAGGCTTAGGTAGCAGGGCCCTGAGGGAAGGGGCTTTGGAGGGGGTCCTGAGCGGGGGGTAGGGTGCAGCTTCGGCCTCCCTGAGACCGGAGAGGTCCCCCATCCCCCTCCCCTCAGGCCTTGTCCGCTCATCTGGGTGATGAAAGGGCAGGAAGCAAAGATGAGCACAATTGCAGAGAACAATGTTGCCACCAATACCTGCCCCTCCAAGGTGCCAGTGGCCACCGCCTCCCTCCAGAGCCCCCTTTTCCCACCCCTCGCCCCTATTCCCAGCCCCAGGGGCTCCACCCCTGCTACTCTCTTTGACCTTAAAAACCATCCTCAAGTCTGGCCAGGTGTGGTGGCTCACACCTATAATCCCAGCACTTTGGGAGGTGGAGGCAGAAGGATCACTGGAAGTCAGGAGTTTGAGACCAGCCTGGACAACATAGCAAGACCCTGTCTCCACCAAACATACAATAATTAGTTGGGTGTGGTGGTGCATGCCTTTAGTACCAGCTGACTCACTCAGGAAGCTGAGGCAGGAGGATCACTTGAGCCCAGGAGTTGGAGGCTGCTGTGAGCTATGATGATGCCACTGCACTCCAGCCTGGGTGACAGAGCAAGAGTCTGTCTCAAAAAAAGAAAAAAAAAACTAAAAACAAAGAACCCTTGAGTTTGAAGTGATGGAAGTGATGTGCATGTAGGAGAGACTGATGGTTAGAGCCCCAAAGAATTTTGAGCAAGGGAGGGGCACTGCTGTCTGGATCACTGAGGAGCCACTGGATGGAATATTCATATTCCAGGCTCTGAAAGTCAGAGTCAGGGGGCAGAGTGGCTACTGCTCTTGGGGCGGGGGGCTCCAGGGTGTGAATGGGGAGCAGGGCGCAGGGTCTGCAGCATGAGAAAACAGAGCCAGGTGCAGGAGGTGATATGGCCCAGCTGAGGGCTGCAGACTGCTTTGAAGCCTGGTACCTCCCGGGACACACAGACTGTCCACCTCCCACCCGCATCGGGCTCCTCCTCTGCGAAGAGCTGCTCTGCCAGTGCTGCAGAGCTGTGCTCAGACAGCGCCAGGGACTGCGCTGTCCCCACACCAGGCTGTCTCTGAGTTTCTGCTCACACCCATGCAGGGCCCACTCTCTCTCTGTGCTGGCTCCAGGCCTGGCTCAGGCACACTGGCCTTGCCTCCCTCTCTCTGTCCTTGTGTCCGTGTCCGTCTTTGTCTCGACACCTGGCGATGGCCATTCGTTGCTCTTCCTCACCTGGCTGCCTCCTGCCTTCTTTCCTAGTCCAGCCCTGGAGGTTGGGGTGATAGTGAAAGGGATGTGGGCTACTGAGAGATTTGGGTCTCAGATGTGCTGTGTCCCCAGCCAAACCACTTGGGGGTCCACAGACAGTCATGGCCATGGCTAGGGCAGAGGCCAGACCATGTTGTGGCCAATCCCAGCCAGCAAGAGCCTGGTGCTGGGCTGGCAGGAGCTGGAGGGTCCGGGGGCAGCTAGGGACGCTGGTGGCATTCTGTGGGGGAGGAGGGGAAACACTCTGCCCAGCCTCCTCAGAGTCCAGCTGGGCTGCAGGGAGGTCAGCCCATCCACACCTGCCACGAGACACAGCTGGGAGGGCTGGGTGAGGCCCACGGTGTGGACCTCCCTTTCAGACCTGGCTGACTCCAAGGTCTCCAGGGTGGACAGGACGCTGGAGGCCCCATTCTTCACCTGCCCCCTTCCCACTGGGCCCCATTCCTTGGGCCTGGGCCCGGGCCCCTGGCCAAGGAGGGGACTTGAAGGTTCATGCTGCCCAGAGCTGGAGACAGTCTGGGCCCTGGGACTCTTGGAATAGTCTACACTGCATGTGTGGTGCCATGCAGATGGCACACCAGGCACTCACCTGTCACCCCTTGGCCCCTTTGACAGTTTCCACTGTGGCCCCTGGGCAGGTCCTGCTCTCTCTCTAAGAGAGAAAGCCACGCAGAAGCTCTGGGGCCAAGCCCCTTCCAGGGGAAGCCGGGCTGGGCCTCCCACGTCCTGTCTGAGTCTGCTTAGCAACAGCAGGTGCTTAACAGTGGCCCACACCTGGGCTCGCTACGGCCAGAAGCCAGGAGCTCTGGCTGCTCCTGACCACCTCTGCTGCCTCTGGCAGCTGCTCTCCCTCCTCCCCATGCCCAAGAGGGGAGGCTCCCCAGACACCGCAGGGTCCTGTCCTCACACCCAGAGGCCCAGGCCCCAGGCCTGTTCTAATCTGCTCATGAAGGCAACAAGATTCCCTGGTGGTTCTTGCATCTCAGGAATCCAGTCTGACCCCCTGGTCTGGTTTCTAGAGCTTGTGAGCAGTGCTCAGCCCAGCTATGAATGACTGACCCTCTTCCCTGTTTGAAAGCTGGGCAGGAGGTGACTAGGCAGGCGTCTCAGAACTGGGGCCGTGCCTGGGAGGAGCCCCCAGAGGCCCAGTCACAGCCACAGGAACTCTCGGTGTCCACAGGTAGGCCCTCCTTGGTCACTGCAGGTCCAGGCTGGGCACGCTGCCCCCACACAACCAAGAGCAGGAAGGGCTCTTTGGGGCGAGGTGCTTGTTACCCCAGGGCCTTGGGTTGAGTCTCCTTTTCCAACCCCCATCGCCCTTGTCTCATGCCAGGGCACCTGAGGGGGACCCTGCCTGTGGAAAACCTGAAAGGCAGCCCCCAGCCCTCCCCCGATACACTCACTGGATTCCCCGCTCTGGTGGGACCTGGGGGTCTGCTGGATCGGGGGAAGCAGGCCCTGCTCCCTGAGGTCCAGGCCCAGGGCCACCCCCTAGTTCTGGGGCTCGGGTGGCTGGCCCAAGCACACCCCTTAGACGGTGCTCCTGCTGTTCACTGCGGAGCTGGAGTCCCACGCGGGCGAGAGGGCCCACCATGACCACAGGGGCAGCGACTGGCGGCCACAGCTCAGAGCAGGCTCTGCAGGTGGACAGTGGACGCTGGGCTCGTGTGGAGTGGGGCAGCGGGTACCTGTCTCATACACCTCTGCCTGGCACAGCCTCGGCGCCACTCCACACCTCTGCTCCTCCCAGGTCTGCACCTGTCCTGCCAGGCTGCAGCCCCCAGCACCTCGGGAGGCCCAGGGAAGGGCATCCCCACCGCAGCCCCTACTGGTTACCCCGTACTCCCTGCCCCCAGGCCCTTGGCTCAGCCTCTGCTGGACGCCATCAAAGGTGGCCGTGTGAGAGGACAGGTCTGGCCCTCCCGAAAGGCTGTTTCTCCTTTGTGCCTTGCGAGCCCAGGACAGAACAGGAGCGTGCCCAGCCCAGGGGGCAGTAGCGGGTGTGGGAAGGGTTCAACAAGATGAAATCTTGAGAGGTTGTCCTGGCTCTGGAACCATGGCCCTCAGGCTCTGCGGGGGCTGGGACTGACCAGCTGCGGCCCCCTGGGCCCTGCCACTCATCCCAGAGGTGGAGGAAGGTTGAGGTCCCAGCTCTAGCTCCTCCTTGGCACCAGGTATTTATTTTAGGCGGTGTCTGTGGCTGAGCCTCCTCCTCTGGGGGAGGGGGATCCGAGCAAGGCTGTGACAGGCCACAGGGACCAGGTCTGGCTGCAAAGCCAGAGCGTGTCCCTCAGGCCTCGGGTGGGCACTGGCTGCCCCCAGGGTCACTGCAGCCCAAGTGGCCCTCCCTAGGAGCTCGGTCTGGATCTGCCAGGAGTGGAGCGTCTCATGGTCCCCCTGTCCCGGGCCACCTCCCCACACTGCTGGGTCTCTCTGTCCTGGGCTCCCTCTGCCTGACACTCGTGGAACCACCTCCCACACTGCTGATTCCCTTGATTTAGGCCACTTCCTCCCACACCCCGGGGCCCCTGCCCAGCCACAGCCTTGGCCTTCCTCAAAGGCAGCTTTCTTAACAGCGAGTTTCCTACTGTTAACATCTTCTGCAATCTGGAAAGGCCGAGAATTTCCCAAATCATCAAGTTACTGCAACAAATTACCCCAACCTGTTGGCTTAAAACAACACATGCCAAAGGCCAAAAGTTCAAAATCAGAAATTTACCGTGCCGCAGTCACACGGAGGGTGGCTCCGGTGCCAGGTCTCTCCCCGTGTCAGGGGCTCGTGGCCCCATCTCTGCTCTCAGCGGCCCCCTCCACTGCGTGGGTCTCACCTCCTTCTGCCTGTCTCAGACACTTGTGCTGACACCTAGAACCCACCTGGGGATCTGGGGTCACCTCCTCATCTCAGAACCCTGATTTAAGAGGTGGAGTGAGAAGAGGGGAAGGAGGAAGGGAAAAGGAAAGAAGGGGAAAGGCCAGTCATGAGTCCGGAGTGTCTGTTTTCTGCTATGTAAATATCAGTGAGTTGTGAAAATCATTTTAATCTTCTTGCGTGGCGAGGTGGCACCTGCCTGCAGTCCCAGCTACTCAGGAGGCCGACGGGGGAGGATCTCTTGAGCCCAGGCTGGGCAACATAGCAAGACCCTGTCTCTAAAAATGAAAATAATAATTTTATTCTTCTCTTAGAAATTTAAAAACGAGACACACTCTGCATCATATCATGAACCAGGACTGAGAGCACTGTCACTCTTCATGAAAGGAAAAAAACTCTGGGCCGTAAAAAGAAAACAAAAATAGCTTGTTTTATTTGCTTTTGAAGAGAGTAATGCACATAATCACATCTGCAAAGACTTTTTTTTCCCAAATAGAGTTACGTTTACACTTAATCATTTACACAGATATTTTCTAGAAGGGATCTGACCCACACAGACCTGTTCTCCCCGCACCTCAGTTTCCCCCTGTCCTGGGCCATTCACACCAGGCCTGCTTACAAAGAGACTGGGTCCATCTCAGGAGGGGACCTGGGCCACAGGCAGTGGGTGCTCAGAGAGCCCCTAGTGCCCAGGCGGAGGAGCCCCAGGGCTCAGCTGTGTCCGGGAGGGTTTGGGCCTGGGAGGTGGGAGCCTGGCCCTTCTCCCACCAGACCCCTGCTCGATAAAGGAGACGAGGCTGCCTGGAGAGGCTGCCACTCCCCAAGGACAGGCAGGGTGCTTGGTCTTCCTGTGGCCTGAGTGGACCTCGGGGAGGATCCATCTGAAAAGCCACCCTGGCTGAACAGCAGCCTGGACGCCCTGAAGGGCCCTCCCTCGGCCAGACAGCCAGACACAGCCGAAACCACCTCTCCGTGCCCTGCTGGGCTCACCGTAAACAAGGGACGCTCACAGCCTCAAATGTGTGCCTTAGAATAAGAAAGGCTGCAGAGTCATGAGCACAGGGTCCAAAGTAAGAATTCAGAAAAGAAACCACAGAACAAACCCAAAGAAAATGGAAGGAGAAAACAAAGAGAAGAAGTCGGCTGGGCGCGGTGGCTCACGCCTGTCATCCCAGCACTCTGGGAGGCCAAGGCGGGAGGATCGCTGGAGTCTGGGAGTTCTAAGTTGCGGCAGGCTACGATTGCCCCATTGCAAAGCTAGCAGCCTGGGTGACAGAGGGAGACCTTGTTTAAAAAAAAAAAAAGGAGAGAAGAAATCAGTATAATAGAAAGGAATATCAAAGCCAAAAGCTGACTCTTGGAAAAGACTAATACAATACATAGAAATTTGGAAAAAATTTCTCAAGAGCAAAAGATCATAGCACTCTCTCATTGTCCTTTTACTGTCTATGGACTCTATCATTAAGTCCCGTTTTTATTCCTACTGTTCCTTTGTTGTTTGTTTGTGCCCTATGAGGGAATGCTGTCGGTAATGAAATGGGACATTCCCCGCAAATTCTAACTTACGAAATAGATTCAAGAAGGAAAAGAAGCGCTTCCTTCTAAAATTGGAACGACACAGAGAAAATTAGCATGGCCCCTGCGCAAGGATGACACATATTTTCTACATTTTTACAAAATTTAAGAAAAAAAATTTAGGAAAAAGAAAGTCCAAGTCATCCCAATCCTATAACCATTGCAGAAATTGAGTCAGTTGTTAACAAATCTCCCCATGAAGACACCACCAAACAATGCAAAAAACTGCTCACATTCAAAGTGCACACTTTGATAAGTTTTTTAAAAATAAACTTTTATTTTAAGAATAGTTTTAGATTTACAGAAAAATTGTGAGGACAGTACAAGAGTCCCCATACATCCTGCGCCCTGCTCCCCCCTTAACATTTTACATGAGTGTGGTACATTTGATACAGTTAACAAGCCAGTATTGGTGTATTACTATTAACCAAACCGGTACTTTCTCCAGATCTCCTGTATTCCCTAAAGCCCTGTTTCTGTCCCAGGATCCCACCGGGGGACCGCATTACTTTTAGTTTTCATCTCCTTAGGCTCCTCTGGGCTGTGACAGTTTCTCAGACTTCCCTCGGTTTGGATGACCTTGACAATGTGGGATTTTTCTGGACAGTCTAGCGTTTTACTCATGATGAGACTGGAGTTCTGGCTTTTAGGGAGGAAGACCACAGAGGCAAAGTGCCATTTCCATCACACCGTCTCAGGGCTACATGCTGTCACTGTCACCACGACTGATCACTGTTGATGGTGACCTGACCACCTAACAGGTGTGTTTGTCAGGTTTGTCACCGTAAAGTTGTTCCTTTATTCCCCCTTCCACACTGTGCTCTCTGGAAGAAAGTCACTCTGCACAGCCCACACCCAAGGAGTGGGGAGTTTGCCCACCTCCCAGGGGCACAGAATCTACAGAAATCATCTGGATTCTCCTGTGGGAGCTTTGACTCTTCTCCCTCGCTTACGTATCTATCCAATCATTTATTCATATTAGCGTAGACTTGTTAAATAAAACCGACGGGAGGCCATTGATTTAGACTGCACCCCTGCCCGACAGACCGGACCACATGGAGTCACTCATGCTGAAGTTCCCATCACCAAGCGGAAACTAAACTGTTTACTCGACCTTCCCAGAATCAGGGGAGTGAAAATGGAAGTCAAATGCCCAGACAGGCCAGTTGCGATGAGGAAGTCCTTTCTGCCGTAACCTTTACAAGGAAAGTAACCGCGAAGCGATCAATCTGCTTTTTGTTCTCTGAGCCTGCGTCCTCAGCCCTACCTGTCCATAAAACCAACTCCCTGCTCAGCTCATCGTAATGTTTTATGCAGCGAGGTGTTGCCCGATTCTAGAATTGCAAATAAAAGTCAACAAAGATCTTGCAGCTAAATTTGTTTTAATTGTGTCTTTTGACAGACTCATGGATATTTATGTTATACTTTGGGTTATACCCAAGACTACTTAATCTTGTCACTCATATTGCTTTGACCTCAGCCACTGGGAGCTCCTGAGTTCTTTGACATCCTCCCTGCATTGCGGTTTTTGAGCAATTTGGTAAGTTTTGACACAAATGCATGCTGGCAAAACCGCCACCACAATCAAGATAGTGAATTTATTCCTCCAGCCTGAGTATGCCTCCTGCCCCCTGCAATCCTGCCCTCTGCCTCCATTCCCTGCTCTCCCCACCCCAGGCAACCACCGACCTGCTTCTGTCACCATAGACTAGTTTGCATCACCTATGCAAATGGAACCAAACGTTCATTGCCTGGCTTCTTTCAATCAACATAATAATTTTGCATTCTGGACCCGCTGAGGGGCGTCGGGGCACCTCCCTGGGTGTTACGGAGGGTAGCTGGCAGGGTCAGTGAGAGTGGGAAGGGGCAGAGGCTCACAGGAGGCTGCTGAGGCAGGAGCAGAAAAGAACATGGGAAAGAAGCCAGTTTGGGTGGCTGTGCCTGCACTGAGGTGGGGGTGCCTGGGGGACATGCCAGCTGTCCCAGAGGCAGCGGAAACCCAGGCCTGGAGTAAGGATTGAGCTGACCTGAAGCCACAGGCTGGTGCCTTCAAGATACATGTGTGACAGAAACCAGAGGAAGGAAGAGGTGGCCAAGGACAGGTATACCAGGCTCAGAGCTGAACCCTGAGGAACCTCTTTTTTTTTTTTTTTTTTTTTGAGACAGGGTCTTGTTATGTCACCCAGGCTAGAGTGTGGTGGCATCATCATAGCTCACTGCAGCCTCCAAATCCTTGGCTCAAGTGATCCTCCTGCCTCAGCCTCCCGAGTAGCTGGGACTACAGGAGGGCACCACCCTGTAGTGGCTGGCTGTTTTTCTATTTTTGGTAGAGACGGGGTCTTGCTATTGCTCAGGCTGGTTTCAAACTCCTGACCTCAATCAATCCTCCCGCTGGAGCCTTCCAGAGCAGTGGGACTACAGGTGTGAGCCACCATTCCCAGCCAGGAAGCTAATTCTTTTTTTTTTTTTTTTCATATTTTAAATGTATTTTGCATGGGTAGGGGGTCTTCTGGTAGGGACTGAAAAACCTGCTAGACAAATTCTAAAAGAGCTGTAACACTCAGGAACCTAATTCTTAAGAGGCAGGCTGCAGAAGAGGAATGGGGGAAAGGGGACAGGGAAGTGTGTCCAGAGAGGCTGAAGGAAAACCAGGAGCAGTGAGGCCACAGACCCATGGAGGGGCATGTGTCCACAAGACTAGCCACCAGGTCGGACAACAAGAGCAGGTCACCGAAGTTATGGCCCAGAATGGGGCTTGTGGGCTGGCAGGATCCGGGTTCTGCCTGGACAGAGGCTCTATTCTCTCCTGCGGGAGGACGCTGGGTCCTGCCTAGCTGTACCAGCTGTCAGCAATAGGGACAAGCACAGCTGTCTGGGTCCGTACCTGCTGCTGCAACAAAATACCACAGACGGGGCAACTTACAAATAACAGAAATCTATTGCTCATAGTTCTGGAAGCTGGCAAGTTCAAGATAAAGGTGTCCACAGGTTCGGTGCCTGGGGAGGGCCTATTCCTCATAAGTGGTGCGGCGCCGCCTTCTAGGTGCCCTCACAAAGTGGAAGAGATGAAGGGCAAAAATGGCCTAGCTAGTTCCCTTGGGCCCCTTTATAACAGTACTAACCCCATTCGTGAAGGCAGAGCCCTCAGGACTTGATCGCCTCCTAAAGGCCCCATCTCTTAATACTACCACACTGAGTCTTAGGTTCCAACATATGAATTTTGGGGAGACACGTACACTCAAATCATGGCAGCTGCCAGCCTGGGGTGGGGCATTCTGCCCTTTTTCCATGCCATGGTGGGGGAGGCTGTGCCCACTTGCTCAGCCCTGGGATAAGGGCTGGGGGAGGAAGGGGACAGAGGAGAGGGGTGGCACAGGGACAGGGCTTGGGTAGAGGATGGGGTTAGGACCAATCAGAGATGGGCTGAAGCTGAGAGAGGGGCAGGAAAAGAGGCCTCACAGCCCAGGCTGGGCTCCTTGCCACCCGAACCCCACTGGCCTCTGAGATTTGCTCAGTCTTTGTCCTAGAGCTCCAGCCAGCTCAGCCACAGCTGGTTGCTCAGCCCAGAGGGGCCCTGGCCATTCAGCAGGGCTGTGCTCAGTGCTGCCCACAGACTGGAGGTCTCTGGCTAAAGGGAATTAAGGAAGAGGCAGTGCAGGGACCAAGGGCAATGAGGCAGAATGAACACTGGACAGTAAGCTAAGAGTCGTCTTGGCCAGGACAAAGAAAAAGAACTTTGCCAAGTATTTTAGCAGAGGGGCTGGTCATTCGGTTTCCTTCCTAGATTTGGCAAAGGATGAATCACCTTATGCTAGGATGGAGCAGCCTCCAGGTGGGCCCTCCCAGGCTCCAGTCTGACCAGCTTCTAGCCTCTTCCCAAGAGTTTTCTCACTGAATCCTGACACAACCCAATGCAGGGAACACTAATCATTATTGCTATTTTATAGATTGGGAAACTGAGGCTAGAGAAGATGAGAAGGGAGCTGAGAATTTTCTCTCCACGCTCCAGCTCTGCACTATTCAGCACGCAAGAGGCTGCTCTGAAAGCAGGTCACATCAGTAAAACGGGGCTGGCTCCCCACAACTCTCCATTCACGGGTTTCCAGGGACCCACTCGCAGGTGCTCCCCTGCATCCCAGACAGCACCTGCAACTCGGGACCCAGGAAGGCGGCTCGGGGAGGACTCTTCAGTCCCTTCCAAGCCCCCAAGCCGGTCCACCTCCCCTTTCCAGGGCAACCCTGGAAAAGCAAAGGTCGCTTCAGCAGCCCCCTTGGGGCGCCTGCTTCCCTGAAGCCGTCGTCCTCGCCTTCCGCTCCCGCCTCCACCAGCATGCTCAGGTCCCGGGCCGCGCGGAAGGTGGAGGCGGTGGAAGGAACTTGGGGCCAACAGGGCTGCAGGCGACGGCCGGGCACAGCCATACAGTAGGAGCCCCGCCCCCGCCCTGAGCTTCGCCTCCGCCTCCGCTTCCGCCTCCGCTCTCAGAGCTCCGACCCCGCCCTCAGGTCTCCGCCCCCTCCGCGAACCCCGCCCCTCTCCGGCGCTGGGCGGGGCCGTCCCGGGGCTGCCCGCGGAGAAGCCCAGGCGGTGGAGACCTGGGCGCTTAGCCAGGGCGAGCGTGCCCGGCAGAGGGCAGGGCAGCCTGGAACCCAAATCTGCCCTTCCTGTCCCTGGGGACCCCTGGGTCACCGAGCCGATAGCTCCGCATGAGCGCAATCTGAAACACGTGGTTTCCAAGGACCCCTCTGGGTTCGGGAAAATTTTATGGTTCGAGTCACAGCAGGAAGGGTACAGCGGAGCGGGAGGGCAGAAAGAGCCGGAGTCGCCTCCGCAGTCCCGGGTGGCCGGGCCGGGCCATTTCCGCGGCCTTCAGTGACCGGAAGCCGGGGCCCTTGCCCGGACGCTCCGAAAGGCTTAATTTTTTTTGAATGGGTGCATGAAGCAGGTGTGGCTGAGCACGTCTCAGACAGCCACATCGCTCAGAGGGCGGCCGGCCCACGGGCATTCTCCCTCGGCCGGGTCACCACCAAGCCCCGTGCACAGACATAAGAGGCGGAGGCGTGAGCGACCCCCAAGCGTCCCTGGGTTGCTTCAGCGGCCCTGACGGGTGTTTGGCGCCTGAACGCCGGGCACACGCGCCCAGTCCCGAGAGGCTGCTGGTCCCGCTCGGCGTCACCGTTACCGGGGCAACCGCCAAGGTTCGGGGACCTGGCCCTTTAAGGGGCGCCGGAGCCTAGGTTGTCTTCGTTTTGCGCGCCCGTCCGCGGTGCCGGCGAGCGAACATGGCCCAGGCGGCTCGGGCGCTGTGGCCCTGCCGGTGCGTCCTGGCCTGGAGGCTGGGCGGCCGGCCCCGGCCATTGCTCCTTGCGCAGAGCCGGGCTGGCTTCGCGGGGGCGGCGGGCGGCTGGGGCCCCGCCGCCGCCGCCCGCAAGGGGAGCCCGCGGCTGCTGGGGGCGGCGGCGCTGGCCTTCGGCGGCGCCCTGGGACTGTATCACACGGCGCGGTGGCACCTGCGCGCCCAGGACCTCCGCGCAGAGCGCTCCGCCGTGCAGGTAAGGCCTGGCAGGGCTGTGGCTGGGGGCGCTGGATCAGCGCCAACCTCGGGACTCCTGGGACCCCGCGGCGTCAGGAGTCGCCTCCTCTGCTCGATAGTGACCTTGGGCAAGTGACTTGGTCTTAAGTCTCCCGACCCTTAGTGTCCTGATCTGTAAAATGGGGGCGCTATTGATACTTGCTACCTAGAATCGTTCTATTTCTCATAAAATCGTTTTTCTGTCGTTTTAAGGAGGCATTTTTGGTTAAGAGATTTGGAGATCACAGAAAAGAGAAAGCCTCTTTCAGAGGTTATGACTTTTCAAACATTTGGCTTTCCCTCCACTGCCCCCCAATCCTAAAGATGTGTATTTAATTAGCAGCAGCAGCAGCAGTATTTTTAGGGAATGATGACCCTTAGACTCCAGGCCCTAAAACCGGGGTGAGGGGGTCAGGGAGGTGTCCCTTCACCCCCCAGGTGGTGGCTCACCCGCCCTTGAGGCACTTTATACCCTGCACTCTTGCAGCCCTTCTCTGCTCTGGCCCCCACCACCCACCCACAGATGCCCCTTCCTGGACCCAGGGGAACCGGGGTGGTCAGAGGGGAGTAGAGTAACCTGTGTACCCCGGCCCCCGCCCACCTCCGTGGTCCTACCCGTTGCCCCCCTGAGCATTGAGGGAAGTGATCACGCTGTGGCTTTCAGACATGAACAAGCAGCACGATCCTTGGGGCTTTCCTGTGCCCAGATACAACCCTCCCTTTGGAGATGTGAGCTGGACCCCACCCTGGCAAACACTGGCCTGGGTGGAAGCCCAGCTGTGCCCTCCACCCAGACCGCCCTGGGGTTGGAGGAGTGGAGGGAGCCCGCCAAGCTAGAACAATTGTTCTGCACACGGGGACATGCACACCTGGGCTATTTGGTGTCCCCTTGGGACTGGAGGGAGCACAGAGTTGTCTGTCCAGTGTTAGAGACTGGACTATTGCTCCTGCACAGACCCTCAGCAAATGCTGGGCCTCTTGCCTGAGCAGCGTGCTAGGTGGGGGCTTGAACCCCGAGTGCCGACTCCATGAGCCCCTCCCATTCCTCCTGATTTTCTCAGGGCCCTCTCAGAAGGCTCCCTGAGAAGCACGTTTGCTTGGGGCAGCGACTGGGCCCAGGGTACCGGGCTTCAAAAGTTGCCTCCCTTTGCTGCCCGCAGCTCTCCCTGTCCAGCCGCCTGCAGCTGACCCTGTACCAGTACAAGACGTGTCCCTTCTGCAGCAAAGTCCGCGCCTTCCTCGACTTCCATGCCTTGCCCTACCAGGTGGTGGAGGTGAACCCCGTGCGCAGGGCTGAGATCAAGTTCTCCTCCTACAGGAAGGTGCCCATCCTGATGGCCCAGGAAGGAGAAAGCTTGGTGAGCCGTGGGGGAACCAACCTCCCTCCTGTCCTGGGTTGTCCCAGGGCGTCCCCAAGCCTGGCCCTGCTCTGCAGCCCTGGAAGGAGCTTGGGACCCCTAGGTGTCCGCTGAGGACTGTGAGGGGAAAGTGGCTGGTGTACGGCAGGTGCCCGACAGATGCAGGCCCCTCCCTCCCAGCGCCACCAGCAGCACCACGGAGCTCAACAACTCGGGTTCTGAAGTCAGGGTGGTCTGGGGTCAAGGGCTGACTCACCCATGCTAGCTGTGTGACTTGGGGCAAGTCACTTAGCCTCTCTGGGCTTTCTTCATTAGTCCACAGGGGACCGTACTCTGGGATGCGGAGACAGTAGACCTGAAGTGCCTGGCACAGCGCTTGGTACCCAGGGTGTAGCACCTGGAGCCCACCCTGCCCCTTAGTGCATGGGGAGTCAGGGGGGTGAGTGGGCTGGGGCCTGGATCCCGGGCCTCCCCGCACATTCCTCGCCATTAGCCATGCCTGGGTCTCCTTCACTGGGGCATTGGTTTGGGGGCGGCCCTCAGAGACGGATAAGCTGCCCAGACTCCAGCGCCCAGCTGCCTCCGAACGCCTGGGGCATTCTCGCCAGCGCCCGTTAGCGCCTCTGACCTAAACCAACCTTTGTTCTTCCAGCAACAACTGAATGACTCCTCCGTCATCATCAGCGCCCTCAAGACCTACCTGGTGTCCGGGTAAGGAGCCCCTCCGAGACTGAGGCAGACATTGTGTTTGGCCACTGTCTCCAGGGAGGTCTCACCTTGGTCCTGCGTGGGAGCAGTGTGGGGCTGCTGCTGAGTGTCCAGAATGGGCCACGGGCATCCTGCTCTGAGACCCCCCCATTTCCTTGCCTCCCTGCATCTCCCTCCATCAGGGAAGTGCTGCTGGTGTATACCCCAAATCCCTCTTGCTGCAAGAAGGTGGAGAGCCTCAGCGGGTCAGGCTGGGTTGGTCAGCCAAGGTGGACAGGAGGCAGAGGGAGGTGGGTGAGACTCTGGCTCTCTCCTGAAGGCAGCCCTTGGAAGAGATCGTCACCTACTACCCACCCATGAAGGCTGTGAATGACCAGGGCAAGGAGGTGACCGAGTTCTGCAACAAGTACTGGCTCATGCTAGATGAAAAGGAGGCCCAGCAAATGTACAGTGGAAAAGAGGCGAGGACGTGAGTGGGGCCGGGGTCTGCCCCAGAGGGGGATGAGACACCAAGAGGGGGGCAGCACGAGAGACCGAGGCACGGCTGGACTGAGTGTCAGTAGAGACCTTCCTGCCCAGGCTTCAGCTTCCCGCCTGCGCAGTGGGCACGTTCTCTGAACGCACCTTGCTCCCAGCACCCCGCCCACCCCCCGTCCTCCCGTGTGCGCAGGGAGGAGATGAAGTGGCGGCAGTGGGCGGACGACTGGCTGGTGCACCTGATCTCCCCCAACGTGTACCGCACGCCCGCCGAGGCCCTGGCCTCCTTTGACTACATCGTCCGCGAGGGCAAGTTCGGGGCTGTGGAAGGCGCCGTGGCTAAGTACATGGGCGCGGCTGCCATGTACCTCATCAGCAAGCGACTGAAGAGCAGGTGACGGTGCGCTCCCGTGCGTGAGTGGGTGCCCGAGCCCATCAGACCCCGCAGGAACTCCGTGGGAGACTGAGGCCCAGAGAAGGCTAGAAAATCCTTGCGGCGCATGGCCAAGCCAGGACTCGCACCTGGAGCTCCTGACCGTCCCCGACCCTGGGCAGCAGGGCTGGGCCTGGCCTGTGCTCGCTCTGCCTCTCCCTCCCTGGTCATGTCTCCTGTTCCTCCTGAGCCGTCACCCCGTTGGGGGCAGAGGCCCACTGAGGCCTCTGCAGCTGTGGAGCCCCCCCAGGGGGCTGCCCTGGCGTCCAGCATCCCGCTCTTCCCGAGGGGGCCCCACTTGCCCCTGGACTGGGGGAAGGGGTTCCCCTGACAGGCTTTCCCCTGCCCCTGCCCAGGCACCACCTCCGGGAGGACGTGCGCGAGGACCTCTATGAGGCCGCCAACAAGTGGGTGGCAGCCGTGGGCAAGGACCGGCCCTTCATGGGGGGCCAGAAGCCAAACCTCGCGGATCTGGTGAGCGTGCTGAGGTGGGCCGGTTTGCGGGGGAAATCCCAGCAGTGCCCATGTCCTGCCAGAGGACTTGCCCATCTGTTGTCGGGGTGGGAACCCACTCGGAGTGGCTTAGGGGAAAAACCAGCTCCAGAGTTGTCCTGGTTCACATAAGTGACAAGTTCAGGGAAAGCGTCAGTGAAGGCCGGGCTGGATCCAGAGGCCCCGGCGGCATGCCCGGGGCCCCTGTTCTTGCCGTTGGCTCCAGCCTCAGGCAGGCCTTGCCTGGCCCAGGGCTCCGGGCCTCCCCGGGACGTGTCTCACTGGTCTGGCTTCACTTCCTGTCTTGAAGCCGAGGCCTGGGCGGCCTGGGTGGCCTGGGTCTCGGAACTGGCTGGTGGAGCCTCTTCTCCCCAGTGTCAGGGCATCTTCCCCAGGGAAAGGCCGGCAAAACCTGTGGCCACCACGCACTTCCTCAGAGCCCCACGTGCGAAGTTGGCCCTTCAGTGGGTCACGAGCCCTGAGAGAGGAGGACACGGGCCCCTGGGCACACAGCTGGCAGAGGACAGGACAGGGCAGGGCCAGATGCCCCTCTGTGGCCTCTGACACATTCCCATCACTGCGCCAGGCGGTGTACGGCGTCCTGCGAGTGATGGAGGGCCTGGAAGCCTTCGACGACCTGATGCGGCACACGCGCATCCAGCCCTGGTACCTGCGGGTGGAGAAGGCCATCGCAGAGGCCCCCCCGGTGCACTGAGCGTCCCCACCCGCAGGAGGGGAAGGCGGGAGGAGAGGCCCACTGCGGGGACCAGGGCCAGCGCCTGGCCATGTTGTGTGTGTGTGTGTCGGGGGTCACCCTGCCTCCTGCCCACCCCACCACCCCGCCCTCATGTCTGACACTGAACGCCCACTAGGTCCTCGGGTGCTGGAGACAGGGCCCAGGCTCAGTTTCCTTTCACGAGGGTCGGGAGGGACCACCTCCCCTCCCAGCCCTGCCCAGCTCCCACGGGCGACCCTCTCCCTGTCGAGGGCCTCCCTGCCCTCCAGCCCTTGCTTTGCAGCTCAGCCACTGTCCCGTGGCTACACCGGGTGGGTAGGGGGCAGACTGCACTCCTCCCCACGGCAGGGCAGCAGGACGGTTGGTTTGGGGAGATCTGGCTTTCCCTGCCTCTGGCTCTTCCCAGGTACCCCCTGGGGATGGGTCATGTTTGCAATAAAGAAACGGTTTGCTGCTCTCGTGGTAGGTGCTGTTATGTGTGGCCAAGTGCTGCATGGGAACATCAGCCAAGGAGGCTCCGGCGTGAGGCCTCGCCAGCCCCAGGGCACTTTGTGGGGCACAGATGGCCGGGGCAGGCCCAGGTCGCCCCCTCACCCACCGTGGGACTCTGGGCGGTGAAGCCCCTCTCCAAGCCTTGGTTTCCTCGTCTGTCCCGGTGGGCGTGCCATAGTCTCACCTCTTGGGAAAGTTGTGAGGGTCCAGTGACGACGCAGGTCGGGTGCACAGATGACGCCCGGGGTGCCGGGGCCGTCCAGACCCTGCTGCGCGGACCAGAGCGCCAAGCTGCAGAGCGCGGTGCGCTCGCTCCCCTGGTTTCACTGAGAGGACAGGCAGGTGACCAGTGAGCCGAATGCCACCCACTGGGCCCTTGCAACTGGGGGGTGACTGGGCAGCCCCCCTCTCCGGCAGCGCCCATCTCAAGAAGGTTTTAAAATTTTATTTTATTGTTTTAAAAACAAAGATAACTCATATTTCCTGTAATAATTAACATTCAAGGGAGGTAGAAGGGTGTGGCGAGCACCCCGGGGACAGTGTGACATCTGGAAGCAGATGGCTGTGGGGTCTGCGGCCTCAGTTTCTCCTGCAGGGCCTGTCTGCCACCTGCTTGGTTCTTGGTCCCATCCTGGGTATCACACCTTGTCAGCACCTGTCACATTGGCTTGGTCTGACGGCTGCAGAGGACAGCGCTGCCCAGACCCACCGTAGCCCGCTAGCCAGCGCCCATGTGATATCCAGGAGCGCTGAGCTCAGGCACACGGCTGCAGGACGGGAAGAGGCCAGGTCTGAGGCTGTGGAAGCCACCTCCAAGGGGCCAAGAGGTGTCCAGAATGCCGGTCCCGCATCACTGGTCAGGCATTAAGTCCTAGGGGCCTTTACTCCAGGGACCCGGGGTGGCCTGTGGACCCCAGAACCTCCCTCAGTAGGACAGGAACTGGGCCAGGAATGCCATGGGGTGCCGAGGGAGGGCCCTCCCTTGATGCCTCCATTCCTGTATCCCTCCATTTCTCCATCCTTCCATCCCTCTATTTCTCCATCCCTCTGTCCCTCCATCTCTGTATCCATCCCTGCAGCCCACCATCCCTGTACCCTCCATCCCTGTACCCCACTGTCCCTGTACCCTCCATCCCTGTACCCCTCCGTCCCTGCATCCCACCATCCCTGTACCCCTCCGTCCCTGTACCCCTCCGTCCCTGCACCCTCCATCCCTGTACCCCTCCGTCCCTGTACCCCTCCGTCCCTGTACCCCACTGTCCCTGTACTCCACCGTCCCTGTACCCCACCGTCCCTGTACCCCTCCGTCCCTCTACCCCACCGTCCCTCTACCCCACCGTCCCTGTACCCCTCCGTCCCTCTACCCCACCGTCCCTGTACCCCTCTGTCCCTGTACCCCACCGTCCCTGTACACCTCCGTCCCTGTACCCCACCGTCCCTGTACCCCTCCGTCCCTGTACCCCCCCGGACCTGTGACCCGCACACCCCTGACCACCAGTGCCCCGTATCCCCCCGGGCCATGTCCCCGCCCGGCCGGTGCCCCCCCGGG